>RXID01018096.1:0-12062 GCA_005019695.1 Trichopus zeylanicus subsp. travancoricus | reverse complement strand
TAGAAGTTATAGTAGTAGCAATATTAGTAGCAGTGCTAATAGTATTAGGAGAAGTAGTTGTAGTAGCAATAGTAGTAGCAGTATTGGTAGTAGTATTAGTAGCAGCAGCAGTAGCTGTAGTAATTATATTAGCAGTGGTAGTGGTAGTAGCAGTAGTTGTAGCAACTGTAATAGTAGTGGTGGTGGTAAGGGATGGATTAGCAGTAGTTGTTGTAGTAGTAATGGTAGTAGCAATAGTAGTTAAAGTAGTAGTAGTAGAACTAGTATTAGGAGTGGTAGTTGGAGCAGGAGTTGGAGTTGGGGTAGTAGTAGCAGTAGTAGCAGTAATAGTAGCAATAGTCGCTGTAGTAGTTGTCTTGGTATTAGGGAAAGTAGTAGTAATTGTTGTAGTAGTGTTAGTAGTATGAGTAGCATTTGTAGTAGTACCAATAGTTATTATAGTAGTCGTTATAGCAGGAGAAGTAGTAGTTGTACTAGATATAGAAGTAGTAGTAGTAGCAGTGGCAGTTGTAGTAGTAGGAGAAGAAGTATGTATAGTAGTAGTAATAGCAATAGAAGCAATGGTAGCAGCAGTAGCAACAGCGGCAGTAGTAGTATTAGCAGTAGCGGTAACAACAGTAGTAGTAGTAGCAGCAGTATTAGTAGTAATAGTAGTAGCAACAGCAGCAGCAGTAGTAGTAGTAGAAGCAATATTAGTAGCAATTAAAGTAGTAGTGGTAATAGTAGTTTTACTAGAAGTAGTATTTCTCGCAATAGTAGTAATAGTAGTAGTAGCAATAGCTGGAGTAGTATAGTGGTAATAGTGGCAGTAGTAGTAATAGTGCTAGAAATAGTATTAGTAGTAGTAGTAGTGGTAACAGTAGCAGTTGTGAGATAGTAGTAGACAATAGTGGCAGTAGAAGTTGTAGTAGCAATAGTAGTAGTAATAGTAGTGGCAACAGTAGTAGTTGCTGTAGTCATGGTAGTAGTAGTTGCAGAAACAGAAGTACCAGTTGTGGGTGCGGTAGTAGTGGTTGGGGAAGCAGTTGTAGCAATAGTCGTAGGAGTAGGACTAATAATAATAGTAGTAGTAGTATTAGTAGTAGTAGTAGTAGTAGTAGTAGTAGTAGTAGTAGTAGTAGTAGTAGTAGTAGTAGTAGTAGTAGTAGTAGTAGTAGTAGTAGTAGTAGTAGTTGTAGTAGTAGTAGTAGTAGTAGTAGTAGTAGTAGCAGCAGTAGTAGTAGTAGTAGTAGTAGTGCACTAGTGGTGGTAGGTGTAGGTGGTAGTAGTTAATGCAGAAGCAAAAGTACTAGTAGTAGGAGTGAAAGTAGTGGTTGGGGAAGTAGTAGTAGCAATAGTAGTATTAGTAGTAGTAGTAGTAGTAGTAGTAGTAGTAGTAGTAGTAGTAGTAGTAGTAGTAGTGTAGTAGTAATAGTAGGTGTAGGTGTAGGAGTAGGAGTAGTAGTAGGAGATGTAGCTGTAGTAGTAGTATTAGATGTCGGTATAGGAGTAGGAGTAGTGGTAGGAGTAGTAGCTGTAGTAGTAGTAGTAGTAGGTGTAGGTGTAGGAGTAGTAGTAGTAGGAGTAGTAGCTGTACTAGTAGTTGTATTAGTAGTTGTAGTATTAATAGTAGTAGTAATTGCAAAAGTAGTAGAAGTAATAGTCCGTGGACTCCTAGGAGTATGAGGATTAGTAGTAGTATTAGTAGTGGCAATAAGTGTGGAGTAGGCGTAGCAGTAGTAGGAGAAAATAGTAGTAGTGTTTGTATTCGTACTAGTAGCTACAAGTAGAAAGGTAGTCGTCGTCGAGTGGTAGAAATTATACTAGTAATGGAAGTAGTAGTAGTAGTAGTAGTAGTAGTAGTATTACTATTAGCAGTGGTAGTAGTATTGGTAGTAGAAGTAGTAGCACTAGTAGTAGTAGGAGATATAGGAGCAGCAACAGTAATAGTAGTTATAGCAGTAGTGAAAGTCATAATACTAGTAATAGTAGTAGAAGTCGTGGTAGTAGTAGTAGTACTAGTGGTAGTAGTGGTAGGTCTAGGAGTAGTACCAGGAGTAGTTGTTGTAGTTGTAGTAGTAAGCGTAGTTGTAGTAGTAGTAGTTGTTGTAGTAGCAAGAATATCATCAGTAGGAATAGTAGTTACAGTAATAGTAGTAGTTCTAGCAGTTGTACTAGTAGTAATATAGTAGTAGTCTTGGTAGTAGTAGTCGAAGTAGTTGTAGTTGTAGTACCAGCAGGAGTAGTAGTTGTTGTTATAGCATGAGTAGCAGTAGTTGTTGTTGTAGGAGTCATACTAGTTGTAGTAGTATTAGTAGTAGGAGTGTAGTAAGAGTAGAAGGGGTAGCAGAAGTTGTAGTAGTAGTACTAGTTGGAGTAGTAGTAATAGATGTAGTAGCTAAAGTAATAGTTAAACTAGTAGTTGGAGGAGTAGTAAGTAGTAGTAGTAGTAGTTGTTGTTGTTATTGTTGTTGTGGTAGTAGCAGTAGTAATAGTAGGAGTTGGAGTAGGAGTGGTAGTTTTAGAGGTAGTAGTATTAGTAGGAGTTGTAGTAGCAGCAATTGTACTAGTACTAGTGGTAGGAGTAGTAGTAGTAGGAGTGGTAGTAGTAGTAGTAGTAGTTGTTGTTGTTGTACTAGTAGTACCAGTTGTAGTAGGAGTTGTAGTAGTATCATTTCTAATTGTAGTCGAAGTAGTTGTAGAAGTAGTAATAGTTGTTGTTGTTGTTGTTGTAGTTGTAGTAGTCGCTAGAGTATGGGTAGTTGTAGTAGTAAGAGTGGTAGAAGTAGTAGTAGTGGTAGTCGTAGTAGAAGTTGTAGTAGTAGTAGAAGTTGTGACAGTAGTAGTTGCAGTAGTAATTATTGTTGTAGTAGTAGTAATAGCAGTAGAAATAGCAATAGTAGTAGTCGTCGTCGTACTAGTAAAAGTAGTAGTAGCATTAGTAGTAGTAGTAGCAGCAACAGCAGAAACACAAGAAGTAGGAGTAGTAGTTGTAGTATTACATTTAGTGGTAGTAGTAGTTGTTGTTGTAGTAGTAGTAGTAGAAGTAGTAGTAGCTACAGTAGTAGTAGTAGTAGTATTACAAGTAGTGGTAGTAGTAGTAGAAACAGTTGTAGCAATAGTAGCAGTAGTAAGTGTAGTTGTAGTTGTTGTAGTAGCAGTAGTAGTAGTAGCAGGAAGAACAATATTAGTTGTAGTAGTAGTAGTAGCAGTGGTGGTGGTAGTAGTAGTGCAGTAGTAGCCACAGCAGTAGTAGCTAAAGTTGTATCAGTAGTAGTAGTTGTAGCAATAATAGTAGCAGTAGTAGTAATTGTTGTGGTAGTAATAGTACTAGTAGCAGCGGTGATAGTAGTAATCATAGTTGAAGTTTTATGAGTAGTAGTCGGAGTAGGTGTAGGAGTAGGAGTAGTAATGGGAGTAGGAGTTGTAGTTGGAGTAGTTGTAGGAGTAGCAGTAGTAGTGTTAGTATTAGTAGTATTAGTACCAGAAGTGGTAGTTGTAGTAGTAGTAGTTGTTGTAGTAGTAGTAGTTGTAGTAGTAGTTGTGGTAGTAGTTGTAGTAGTAGTTGTGGTAGTAGTAGTAGTAGTGGGACTAGTACTAGTAGTGCAAGCAGTAGTAGTTGTCGTTGTTGTACTACTAGTCTTAGAAGTAGCAGTTGTGGTAGTTGTATGAGTTGGAGTAGGAGTCATAGTTGGAGAAGTAGTTATTGGAGTATGGTTTGTAGTAGTTGAAGGAGTAGTAGTAGCAGTAGGAGTTGGAGTGGGAGTGGAAGCAGGAGTGGTTGTGGGAGTAATAGGTGTAGTAGTTGAAGCTGTAGTAGGAGTGGGAGTAGGAATAGTAGTTGTAGTAGTAGTGTAGTAGTATTTTTAGCAGTACTTGTAGTAGCAGTAGTTGATGGACTAGTAGCAGTAGCAATTATCCTAGAAGTTGAAGTAAAAGTACTAGTAGTAGTAGAAGTAGTTATTGCTATAGTAATAGTCAGAGTAGTAGTTGTAATCGTAGTAGTAGTTGTAGTCATAGTAGTAGTAGTAGTAGTAGTAGTAGTAGCAGTAGCAGTACCAGTAGTAGTAGTAGTAATAGTTGTAGTAGTAGTAATAGTAGTAGTATTACTAGTAGTTGCAGTTGTAGTTGTTGCAGCTTTTGCACTAGTAGTAAAGTAGTAGTAGTAGTAGTAGTAGTAGTAGTGGTAGTTGTATTGGTATTAGCAGCAGCAGTAGTAGTTGTAGTAGTAGGAGGAGTGTTTGGAGCAGTAGTATTAGTATGAGTAGTAGTAGTGGTGGTAGTGGTAGTAACAGTAGGAGTAGGAGTTGGATTAGGAGTATTAGTGGGATTTGTAGTAGTAGTCGTTGTAGTAGTAGGAGTACCCGTAGTAGCAGTGGTAGGAGGAGTAGTAGTAGTAGTAGTAGTCGTAGTGGTGGCAGTAGCAATAGTAGTAGTAGGAGGAGTGTAGTAGTAGTATTAGTAGTAGAAGTTGTTGTTGTATGAGTGGTTGGAGTTGTAGGTAGTAATAGAAGTGTAGGAGTGTTACGAGTGGGAGTGGAAGTTGTTGTTGTATGAGTGGTTGGAGTTGTAGGTAGTAATAGAAGTGTAGGAGTTGGAGTGGGAGTGGAAGCAGGAGTGGTTGTGGGAGTAATAGGTGTAGTAGTTGAAGCTGTAGTAGGAGTGGGAGTAGGAATAGTAGTTGTAGTAGTAGTGTAGTAGTATTTTTAGCAGTACTTGTAGTAGCAGTAGTTGATGGACTAGTAGCAGTAGCAATTATCCTAGAAGTTGAAGTAAAAGTACTAGTAGTAGTAGAAGTAGTTATTGCTATAGTAATAGTCAGAGTAGTAGTTGTAATCGTAGTAGTAGTTGTAGTCATAGTAGTAGTAGTAGTAGTAGTAGTAGTAGCAGTAGCAGTACCAGTAGTAGTAGTAGTAATAGTTGTAGTAGTAGTAGTAGTAGTAGGAGTACCCGTAGTAGCAGTGGTAGGAGGAGGAGTAGTAGTAGTAGTAGTAGTAGTCGTAGTGGTGGCAGTAGCAGTAGTAGTAGTAGGAGGAGTGTAGTAGTAGTATTAGTAGTAGAAGTTGTTGTTGTATGAGTGGTTGGAGTTGTCGGTAGTAATAGAAGTGTAGGAGTGTTACGAGTGGTAGTAGTAATAAAAGTGTGAGTATTAGAAGTAGTAGTCGGAGTAGTAGTACTAGTAGCAGTAGTAGAAGTGTTAGTAGTAGTAGTAGTAGTACCCATAGTAGTCGTAGTAGTCGTAGTAGTAGTAGCAGCAGCAGCAGCAATAGTAGTAGTAGTAGTAGTGTCAGTATTAGTAGTAGTAGTAGTAGGAGTAATAGTAGGTGCAATTGTACTAGTAATAGTAGCGGTAGTAGTTGTTCTTATAGTTGTACTAGCGATTGTGGTGGTAGTAGTAGTAGTACTAGTAATAGTAGTAGCGGCAGTTGAAGTAGTATTAGTTGTAGCTGTAGTAGGAGTTGTTGTAGGCATAGTAGTAGTTGTGGTAGGGGTAGTTGTTGTAGTTGCAGTAGTAGTAGCAGTGGGAGTTAGAGGAGGACTAGTAGTAGTAGTAGTAGGAGTAAGAGCTAGAACAGTTGTAGTAGTAGTAGGAGTAATAGTAGGAATAGGAGTTGGAGTAATAGTACTAGTAGTTTTTGGGGTAATAGTAGTGGTAGTAGGAGGAGTACAAGAAGTAGCAGCAGCAGCAGTAGTAGTAGTTGTTGTGGTTGTCGCAGTAGTAGTAGTAGTAGTAGTAGTAGTAGTAGTAGTAGTAGTAGTAGTAGTAGTAGTAGTAGTAGTAGTCGTCATAGTAGTAGTAGTTGTAGAAGTAGTAGTTGTAGAAGTAGCCATAGTAGCACCAGTAGGAGGTGTAGTAGTGGTAATACTAATATTAGGAGTTGTAGTAGTAGTAGTTTTAGGTGTGGTGGTGGTAGTAGTAGTAGTAGTAGTAGTGAAAGTAGTTGTAGTAGTAGTAGTAGCAGTTGTTGTAGCAGCAGCAGTTGCATTAGTAGTAGTAGCAGTAGAAGTAGCAGCAGCAGTAGTAGTAATAGTATTAGTCAAAGTTGTTGCATGAGTAGTAGCAGGACTTGTAGTTGTTTGAGCAGCGGTAGTAGCAGTAGTGGTCGCAATACTTGTAGTTGTAGTAGTTGTTGCAATAGTAGTAGCAATACCATTAGTTGTAGTAGTTGTTTGAATAGTAGTAGCGACGGCAGCATTAGTAGTTGTGGCAGTAGTAGTAGGTGTGGCAGTTGCAGTATTAGTAGTAGCAGTTGTAGTAGGAATAGCAGTAGCTATAGGAGCAGTAGTTGCAGTAGTTGTAGTAGTCATAGTAGTATTAGTAGTAGTATTAGTAGTAGTATTAGTAATAGTAGTAGTAGTAGCAGTAGTAGTAGTAGGAGTAGTAGTAGTAGTAGTAGTTGTTGTTGTTGTTGTTGTTGTTCTTGTATTAGGAGTAGTAGTAGCAGTAGAAGCTGGAGTACGACTAGTTGAAGTAGTAGTAGTATTAGTAGGAGTTGTTGTAGGAGTAGTAGTAGGATTTGTAGTTGTTGGAGTAGTGGTAGTAGGAGAAGTAGTAGCTGTTGTGGTAGTTGTTGTTGTCGTAGTAGCAGATGTAGTTGTAGTAATAGTTGTTGTTGCTATTGTTATTGTAGTAGTGGTAGTAGTGGTAGTAGCAGCATTAGTAGTTGTAGTAGTAGCAGTAGTACTGGTTACTATAGTAGTAGGTGAAGTAGTTGTAGTAGTAGTAGTAGTAGTAGTAGTAGTAACAGTTGTAATAGTAGTAGGAGGAGGAGTAGTAACAGTAGGAGTAGTAGTTAAAGTTGTAGTAGGAGAAGTAGTTGTAGTAGTAGTAGCAGCAGTTGTAGTAGTAGTAGTTGGAGTACTAGTACAAGCAATTGTAGTAGCGACAGTAGTAGCAAAAGTTGTAAGATTAGTATTAGTGGTACTAGGAGTAGGAGTAGTAGTAGTAGGATTAGTAGTAGTAGTAGCAGTAGTAATAATACTAGCAGTAGTTGTAGTAGTAGTAGGAGGAGTTGTAGTAGGAGTAGTAGTGGTAGTTGTAGTTGTTGGAGTTATTGTAGCAGTAGTTGTTGTTGTTGTATTTAGAGTAGGTGTTGTAGTAGGAGTAGGAGTAGTTGGAGTTGTAGTAGTTGGAGTAGTAGTTTTAGCGGTAGTAGGAGTAGGAGTTGGAATAGTAGTAATTGTAGTAATAGAAGTAGTAGTGTAGAAGTAGCAGTAGTAGGAGTAGTTGTAGTAGTAGGAATAGTAGTAGATTTAGTAGTAGTAGTTATTGTAGTTGTAGTAGTCTGACAGTTTGTAGCAGTAGTGGTGGTAATAATAGTAGTAGCAGCAGTAGTACTAGCAGCGGCAGAGTAATAGTAGTAGACGTAGTAGTTGTAGTCACAGTAGTAGTAGTAAGAGCGGTAGTAATAGTTGTTGTTATAGTTGCGGAAGTAGTAGTTGTAATAGCAGCAGCAACATTCATTATAGTAGTGATTAGTGTGGTAGGAGGGGTACTAGTACTTTGAGTAGTAGTAGTAGGTGGAGGAGGAGTAGTAGTAATAGTTGTTGTAGTAGCAGCTTTGGTAGGGGTAATTGAAGTATTGGCAGTAGTAGTACTAGTGGTTGTAGTAGTAGTAATAGTAGTATTATTAGTGGGAGCAGTAGAAATATTAATAGTAGTACCAGCCGCAATAGCAGAAGTGATAGTAATAGTAGTGTTAGTAGTAGCAGTAGTCGTCATCTTAGTAGAAGTAGTAGGAATAGTAGCAGCAGTAGTTGTTGTTGTTCTAGTAGTAGTAGTATTACTAATAATAGTAGTAGTAGTAGTAGTTGTCGTAGTAATAGTAGTAGTTGTAGTAGTTGGAATTGGAATAGTATTAGGAGCAGTAGTAGTTGTAGCAAAAGTCACAGTAGTAGTTGTAGCGGAAGTAGTAGTAGTATTTGGAGTTGGAGTAGGAGTTGTAGTAACATCAGCAGTAGTAATAGCAGCTGTAGTAGTAGTAGTAGTAGTAAGCTTAGTAGCTGTAGTAGTCGTAGTAGTCGTGGTAGTAGTAGTAGCAATAGTAGCAATAGCGTGGTAGCAGTAGTAGTAATAGCAGCAACAGTAGTGGTAGTAGTGGAAGTAGTTTTAGAGGTAGAAGTAGTAGTAGTAGCAGTAGTAGGAACTGCAAGAGCAGCTGCAGTAGTAGTACTTGTAGTAGTAGTGGAAGTCACAGTAGTAGTAGAAGTAGTAGTAGTGGTAGTAGTTGTACTAGTAGGAGTAGCAGTAGGAGTTGGTGTAGGAGTCGTTATAGCAGTAGTAGTAGTAGCAGGAGGAGGAGTAGTAGTGGCAGAAGTAGGAGTAGGAGTAGTAGAAGTAGTAGTTGTTGTCGTAGTACTAGTAGTAGCAACAATAGCAGTTGTAGAAGTAGTAGTAGTAGTATTCATAGTAGTTATAGTAGTTGCAGTAGTGGAAGGAGTAGCAATAGTAACAGTTATACTAGCATTAATATATTAGTAGCCTTAGTCGGAGTAGTAGAAGTGCTAGTAGTAGTAGTTGTTGTAGTAGCAGAAGTAGTAGTAGTAGTAGTAGTAGTAGTAGCAGAAGTAGTAGTAGTAGTAGTTGTTGTTGTTGTTGTAGTAGTAGTAGTCGAAGTAGTTGGAGCATTAGTAGGAGTAGTAGAAGTTGTTGTTGTAGTAGTTGTAGGAGTGTTTGGAGTAGTAGTATTAGTAGTAGTAGTAGTAGTAGTAGTAGTAGTAGTAGTAGTAGTAGTAGTAGTAGTAGTAGGAATAGAAGTAGCAGTAGGAGTAGTCATAATAGTAATAGTAGTAGTTGTTGTTGTAGTCGAGGTACTAGTAGTAGTTTTAGTAATAGTAGTCATAGTAGTGGTAGTAGCTGTAGTAGCTGTAGTAGTAGTAGTAGTAGTAGGTGTGGGAGTAGTAGAAGTAGTCATAGTAGTAGTGGAAGTTGTAGTAGTAATAGCAGTAGCAGTAGTCGTAGTAGTAGTAGCAATAGTAGTGGTGGAAGTTGTAGTAGTAATAGTAGTAGCAGTAGTCGTAGTAGTAATTGTAGTAGTAGTAGAAATAGTAGCAGTAATAGAAGTAGTAGTTGTAGCAACAGCAATGATAGAAGTAGTAGTAATAGTAGTAATAGTATTAGTAGTAGCAGTAGAAGTAGTTGTTGTTGGAACAACAGCAGTAGTAGGAGCAGTAGATGTTGTAGTAGTAGTAGTATTAGTAGTAGCTGCATGATTAGCTGTAGTGACAGTAGTAGTAGTGGTAGTAGTAGTTTTTCAAGTAGTATTTGTTGTAGTAGTTGTACTAGTAGGAGTAGTTGGAGCAATAGTAGTAGCAACAGCAGCAACAATAGTAGTAATAGTACTAGTAGTTGCAGTGGAAGTAGCAGTAGTAGTGCAGTAGTAACCACAATTGTAGTAGCAGTACTTGTAACCGAAGTAGTAGTGGTAGCAGTAATAGTTGCAGTGGTAGTAATAGTAGTAGTAGTAGTAAAAATAGTCGAAGTAGTTGAAGTAGTAGGAGCAATTATACTAGTAGTAGTTGTTGTAGTAGTAGTAAAAGTACTAGTAGTAGCAATAGTAATAGTAATTGTACTAGTAGTAATATAGTAGTAATAGTAGTAGCAGTAGTAGTAATTGTACTAGTAGTAATAATAGTAGTAATAGTACTAGTAGTGGCAATAGTAGTAGTAGTTGTAGTTGAAGTAGTAGGAGTAGTAGTAGGAGTTGGTGCAGGAATAGGATTAGTAGTAGGAGTAGTAGTATTAGTTGTAGTAGTTATAGCAGCAGAAGTTGTAGTGTTAGTATTAGCAGTATTAGTAGCTGTAGTAGTTGTTGTAATAGTTATAGTAGTAGTTATAGTTGTAGTTGTAGTACTAGTACTAGTAGTAGTAGTAGAAGTGGTAGTAGAAGTAGAAGTAGAAGTTATTGTTGTCGTACTAGTAGTTGTAGAAGTAGTAGTAGTGGTAGTGGTATGAGTTGGAGTAGGAGTCGTAGTAGGAGTAGTAGTATTTGGAGTATGGGTAGTAGTAGTTGCCGGAATAGTTGTAGGAGTAATAGGCGTAGTAATAGAAGCACTAGTTAGAGTCGGTATAAGAATTGTAGTAGTTGTAATAGTAGTTGTTGTAGGAGCTACAATAACATTATTTGTAGTTGTAGTTGCAGTTGTTGTATTTATAGTAGTAGTAGTATTTGTAGTAGTCCAAGTAGTAGCAATTATCGATGGATAAATAACTATAGTAGTTGTACTTGAAGTTGAGGTAGAAGTAGCACAAGTTGGAGTAGTAGTAGTAGGAGCAATAAAAGTAGTAATAGTAGTAGTTGTTGGAGCAGTAGTAGTACTAGTAGTAGTAGTTGTTGCTGTTTTATAGTAATAGTTGCGGTAGTAGTAGTCTTAGAAGTAGTAGTAGTAGTAGTAGGAGACGTTATTACTATATTAGTTGTAATAGTAGCAGTAGTAGTTGCAGCAATAGTAGCTATGGTTGTAGGAGGAGTTGGAGTAGGAGTAGTAATAGATATAGTAGTAGTTGGATTGGGGGCAGTAGCTGTAGGAGTTGGTTTAGGTGTCATAGTAGTTGTAGTATTAGTAGTAGTAGGAGTAGTAGAAGTAGCTGTAATTGGATTAGGAGTAGTAATTATAGTTGCAGCAGCAGCTGTAGTAGCAGCCGCTATAGTAGAAGTTGTCGTAGTAGTAGTATTCATAGTTGCTATAGTAGTAGAAGTTGTTGTAGTAGTAGTATTCATAGTTGTAGTAGTAGTAGATGTAGTGGAAGGAGTAGCAATAGTTGCAATTGTACTACTAGTAATGTAATAGTAGTATTAGTAGGAGAAGGAGTAGTAGTAATAGCTGTAGCAAGGGGAGTAGTAATAGTAGTAGTATTAGGATTAGTAGTAGTAGTAGAAGTAGTAGTAGTAGCAGTAGCAGTAGTAGTCATTCAAATAGTAGTAGTAGGAGGGGTGTTTGGGGTGGTAGTAGTAGCAATAGTGGTATGTGTTTGAGTTGGAGTCGTAGTAGGAGTAGTAGTAGGAGCAGTTACTATTGTATTAGTTGTAGTAGTGGCCGTAGTAGTAGTTGTTGTTGTAGTAGTAGTTGCAACAATAGTAGCTATGGTTGTAGGAGGAGTTGGAGTTGGAGTAGTAATAGGTATAGTAGTAGTTGGGGTGGGGGTAGTAGAAGTAGTTGTAGTTGTAGTAGTAATTGTAGCAGTAGTAGCAGTAGTAGCAGTAGTAGTAGTAGTAGCAGTAGTGGTAGTAGTAGTAGTAATAGTAGAAGTAGTAGTAGTTATTGTATTAGTAGTTGTAGAAGTAGTTGCTTGTGGCTGTAGTATGAGTAGTAATTGAAGGAGTAGTAGTAGCAGTTGGAGTTAGAGTACGAGGGGTAGTAGTAGTTGTTGTAGGAGTAATAGGAGTAGTAGTAGAAGCAGTTTTAGGAGTAAGAGTTGGAATAATAGTAGTAGTAGTAGTAGTAATAGTAGTAGTAGTAGTAGTAGTAGTAGTAGTAGTAGTAGTAGATGTAGCAGCAACATCTGTTGTTGGAGTAGTATTTGTAGGAGCAGTAGCAATAGTAATGGTAGTAGTTGTAGGATTTGTATTTATACTAGTAGTAGTACTTGTAATGGTTGTGTTGTAGTTGTTGTAGTAGTTGTAGTAGTAGAAGTAGTAGTAGTAGAATTAGTAGTAGTAGCAGTAGTAGTAGAAGTAGAAGCATGAGTAGTAATAGAATTAATAATAGTAGTAGTAGTAGTAGTAGTAGTAGTAGTAGTAGTAGTAGTAGTAGTAGTAGTAACGGCAGTAGCAATAGCAGCATTAGTAGTAGTAGTACTAGTATTAGTAGTTGCAGCAACAACAGTAGTAGTAGTAGTTGCAGCAGCAGAAGGAGTAGTACTAGTCGTAGTAGTAGTAGGTGTGTAGTGGTTGAAGTAGTAGTAAGAGTTGTAGTTGTAGAAGTTGTAGGAGTGTTACGATTAGTAGGTAGTCGTAGAAGTTTTAGGAGTGTTAGGAGTTGTGGTAGTGGTAGAAGTAGTAGTACTAGTAGCAGTAGTAGTAGTTTGAGGAGTGTTAGAATTAGTAGTAGTCGTAGTAGTGTTAGTATTAGCAGTAGTAGTA
>RXID01018094.1:0-12812 GCA_005019695.1 Trichopus zeylanicus subsp. travancoricus | reverse complement strand
TGAAATTAAAAAAAATATAAAATTCATTAAATAATAAATAATTATAGAAATCGGTAAAAGTACGCATGTCCCAAAGAGAAATCTAAAAGTCCATAAAATCATTGGAAGCTCAAAAAATCCCCTTAAATTTTTCATGAAGTTATAAAAATCTAAATCCGAAAAAATACAAAAAGAAACATGAAAATTACTGTTTTAAAGAATTTGCATTTCATTCTAATAAGGGATATATATGCGATAATTAAGATTTTGAAATTGAGTCTTGTATTTTAGTTTTCGATAGGAATATATGCGAAAAATATTTTTTAGGCAATTTTCCTCTTTCAATGACGTTTATATGCGAAAATTCAGCCCTTTAAGGTTAAATATGAAATTTTATTTTCTCAAGAGCCAGATATGTGAAAATCAGGGTTTTGTAATCCAATCTGCGATTTTATTTTTTCAGATTATCAGGTTAAATATGTTTTTAAAATACTTTACTTCTTTCAAATTTTTTGCCTTACGAGGTTCAATATCGTGTTACATTTTTTTGAAGTAAGTTTCCCCTCGAAATTTGAATTTTTTTTAAGAGGTATACGCAAGTAAATTAGAATTTTGAAAGGGACAAAAAATGATATAAAATTTTTAAAAGTATAGAAAACCATAAAACCCCCTAAAGGATTAGAAAGAAAATACGAAAACAACCGATGAAAGTAAAAAAAATAATACCAAATTCATTAAATTTGCAAAAATTGTAGAAAATCGGTGAAAGTACAAAACATCACAAAAAAAAAATCGAAAAAACCAGAAAATCATTGAAATCTCAAAAAACCCATTAAACTTCATGAAAGTATAACAAAATCTCAGAAACTATAAAACGATCATCAGAATTATATTTTGAATATGCATTTCATTCTCTTATGGGGTATATATGCGATAATTAAGATTTTGAAGTTGAATCCTCAATATCATTTTCCACGAGGTATATCTGCTAAAAATTTTTTTTAGGCAATTTTTGTCTTTCAATGAGGTTTTTCTTCAAAAATTAAGCCCCGTAAGGTTAAATACGAAATTTCATATTTTCTAGAGCCATATATGTGAATATCAGGGTTTTTTTAATCGAATTTGCGATTTAATTTTTTACGGTATGAGGTTAAAAATATTGTTAAAATACTTTACGTCTTTCAATTTTTTACATTACGATGTTCAATGTGATATTCATTTTTAAATTGAATTCTCCAAGGGACCTTGAATTGTTTTACGAGGTATACGCAAGTAAATTAAAATTTTTGAATGAGGCAAAAAATCAAGAAAGAACTTTCCATGTATAGAAAACCAGAAAATTCCCAAAGAAGTAGCAAACAAATATAAAAAAGCAACCCTTGAAAATTCAAAAACTTAAGAAAAACCCTTGAGAATTAAAAAAAATATAAAATTCATTAAATTATAAATAATTATAGAAAATCGGTAAAAGTACGCAATGTCACACGAAAAACTCTAAAAGTCCATAAAATCATTGGAATCTCAAAAAATCCCCTTAAATTTCATGAAAGTATAAAAAATCCGACAAACTAAAAAAAGAACATGAAAATTCTGTTTTAAATTTGCATTTCATTCTAATAAGGGATATATATGCGATAATTAAGATTTTGAAATTTAGTCTTGTATTTTAGTTTTCGAGAGGAATATACGCGAAAAATATTTTTTGAGGCAATTTTCCTCTTTCAATGAGGTTTATATGCGAAAATTAAGCCCTTTAAGGTTAAATATGAAATTTTATTTTCTCAAGAGCCAGACATATGAAAATCAGGATTTTGTAATCCAATCTGCGATTTTATTTTTTCAGATTATCAGGTTAAATATGTTTTTTAAATACTTTACTTCTTTCAAATTTTTTACCTTACGAGGTTCAATATCGTGTTACATTTTTTTGAAGTAAGTTTCCCATCCAAATTTGAATTTTTTTAAGAGGTATACGCAAGTAAATTAGAATTTTGAAAGGGACAAAAAATGACAGAAAATTTTTAAAAGTATAGAAAACCATAAAACCCCCTAAAGGAATAGAAAGAAAATACGAAAAAAACCGATGAAAGTAAAAAAAAACAATACCAAATTCATTAAATTTGCAAAAATTGTAGAAAATCGGTGAAAGTACAAAACATCACAAAAAAAAAATCTAAAAAACCAGAAAATCATTGAAATCTCAAAAAACCCATTAAACTTCATGAAAGTATAACAAAATCCCAGAAACTATAAAACGATCATCAGAATTATATTTTGAATATGCATTTCATTCTCTTATGCGGTATATATGCGATAATTAAGATTTTGAAGTTGAATCCTCAATATCATTTTCCACGAGTTATCTGCTAAAAATTTTTTTTAGGCAATTTTTCTCTTTCAATGAGGTTTTTCTTCAAAAATTAAGCCCCTGAAGGTTAAATACGAAATTTCATATTTTCTAGAGCCATATATGTGAATATCAGGGTTTTTTGAATCGAATTTGCGATTTAATTTTTTATGGTATGAGGTTAAAAATATTGTTAAAATACTTTACTTCTTCCAATTTTTTACATTACGAGGTTCAATGTGTATTTTCATTTTTAAATTGAATTCTCCAAGCGACCTTGAATTTTTTCACGAGGTATACGCAAGTAAATTAAAATTTGTGAATGAGGCAAAAAATCAAGAAAGAACTTTCCATGTATAGAAAATCAGAAAATTCCCCAAAAATAGCAAAGAATATGAAAAAAGCAACCCTGAACATTCAAAAAACTTACGAAAAACCCTTGGAATGAATTAAAATAAAAAAATAAATTCATTAAATTATAAAATAATTATAGAAAATCGGTAAAAAAGTACGCAAATTTTGTCAAAGAAAAATCTCTAAAAGTCCATAAAATCATTGGAATCTCAAAAAATCCCCTCTAATTTCATGAAAGTATAAAAAATCCGACAAACTACAAAAAGAACATGAAAATTATGTTTTAAATTTGCATTTCATTCTAATAAGGGATATATATGCGAAAATTCAGATTTTGAAATTTAGTCTTGTATTTTAGTTTTCGAGAGGAATATGCGCGAAAAATATTTTTTTAGGCAATTTTCCTCTTTCAATGAGGTTTATATGCGAAAATTAAGCCCTTTAAGGTTAAATATGAAATTTTATTTTCTCAAGAGCCAGACATATGAAAATCAGGATTTTGTAATCCAATCTAAGATTTTATTTTTTCAGATTATCAGGTTAAATGTGTTTTTAAAATACTTTACTTCTTTCAAATTTTTTACCTTACGAGGTTCAATATCGTGTTACATTTTTTTGAAGTTAGTTTCCCATCCAAATTTGAATGTTTTTTAAGAGGTATACGCAAGTAAATTAGAATTTTGAAAGGGACAAAAAATTGACAGAAATTTTTAAAAGAAGAACACCATTAAAAACACCCCCTAAAGGAATACGATAGGGAAAATACGAAAACAACCGTGAAATGGAAAAGTAAAACAAATAATCCCAAATTCATTAAATTTGCAAAAATTGTGAAACAATCGGTGATTGCTGAATGATGATGAAAGTAAAAACATAACAAAAAAAATCTACAAAACCAGAAAATCATTGAAATCTCAAAAAACGCATTAAACTTCATGAAAGTATAACAAAATCCCAGAAACTATAAAACGATCATCAGAATTATATTTTGAATATGCATTTCATTCTCTTATGCGGTATATATGCGATAATTAAGATTTTGAAGTTGAATCCTCAATATCATTTTCCACGAGGTATATCTGCTAAAAATTTTTTTTAGGCAATTTTTCTCTTTCAATGAGGTTTTTCTTCAAAAATTAAGCCCCGTAAGGTTAAATACGAAATTTCCTATTTTCTAGAGCCATATATGTGAATATCGGGGTTTTTTGAATCGAATTTGCGATTTAATTTTTTACGGTATGAGGTTAAAAATATTGTTAAAATACTTTACTTCTTCCAATTTTTTACATTACGAGGTTCAATGTGTATTTTTATTTCTAAATTGAATTCTCCAAGCGACCTTGAATTTTTTTACGAGGTATACGCAAGTAAATTAAAATTTTTGAATGAGGCAAAAAATCAAGAAAGAACTTTCCATTTATAGAAAATCAGAAAATTCCGAAAAAAATAGCAAAGAAATATGAAAAAGCAACCCTTGAAAATTCAAAAACTTAAGAAAAACCCTTGAGAATTAAAAAAAAAATAAAATTCATTAAATTATAAATAATTATAGAAAATCGGTAAAAGTACGCAATGTCACAAGAAAAACTCTAAAAGTCCATAAAATCATTGGAATCTCAAAAAATCCCATTAAATTTCATGAAAATATAAAAAATCCGACAAACTACAAAAAGAACATGAAAATTCTGTTTTAAATTTGCATTTCATTCTAATAAGGGATATATATGCGATAATTAAGATTTTGAAATTTAGTCTTGTATTTTAGTTTTCGAGAGGAATATACGCGAAAAATATTTTTTTAGGCAATTTTCCTCTTTCAATGAGTTTATATGCGAAAATTAAGCCCTTTAAGGTTAAATATGAAATTTTATTTTCTCAAGAGCCAGATATGTGAAAATCAGGGTTTTGTAATCCAATCTGCGATTTTATTTTTTCAGATTATTCGGTTAAATATGTTTTTAAAATACTTTACTTCTTTCAAATTTTTTGCCTTATGAGGTTCAATATCGTGTTACAGTTTTTTGAAGTAAGTTTCCCATCCAAATTTGAATTTTTTTTAAGAGGTATACGCAAGTAAATTAGAATTTTGAAAGGGACAAAAAATGACAGAAAATTTTTAAAAGTATAGAACACCATAAAACCCCCTAAAGGAATAGATAGAAAATACGAAAACAACCGATGAAAGTAAAAAAAATAATACCAAATTCATTAAATTTGCAAAAATTGTAAAAAATCGGTGAAAGTACAAAACATCACAAAAAAAAATCTACAAAACCAGAAAATCATTGAAATCTCAAAAAACGCATTAAACTTCATGAAAGTATAACAAAATCCCAGAAACTATAAAACGATCATCAGAATTATATTTGGAATATGCATTTCATTCTCTTATGGGGTATATATGCGATAATTAAGATTTTGAGGTTGAATCCTCAATATCATTTTCCACGAGGTATATCTGCTAAAAATATTTTTTTAGGCAATTTTTCTCTTTCAATGAGGTTTTTCTTCAAAAATTAAGCCCCGTAAGGTTAAATACGAAATTTCATATTTTCTAGAGCCATATATGTGAATATCAGGGTTTTTTTAATCGAATTTGCGATTTAATTTTTTACGGCATGAGGTTAGAAATATTGTTAAAATACTTTACTTCTTCCAATTTTTTACATTACGAAGTTCAATGTGTATTTTTATTTTTCAATTGAATTCTCCAAGCGACCTTGAATTTTTTTACGAGGTATACGCAAGTAAATTAAAATTTTTGAATGAGGCAAAAAATCAAGAAAGAACTTTCCATGTATAGAAAATCAGAAAATTCCCAAAAAAATAGCAAAGAAATATGAAAAAGCAACCCTTGAAAATTCAAAAACTTAAGAAAAACCCTTGAGAATTAAAAAAAAAATAAAATTCATTAAATTATAAATAATTATAGAAAAACGGTAAAAGTACGCAATGTCACAAGAAAAACTCTAAAAGTCCATAAAATCATTGGAATCTAAAAAAATCCCCTTAAATTTCATGAAAGTATAAAAAATCCGACAAACTACAAAAAGAACATGAAAATTCTGTTTTAAATTTGCATTTCATTCTAATAAGGGATATATATGCGATAATTAAGATTTTGAAATTTAGTCTTGTATTTTAGTTTTCGAGAGGAATATATGCGAAAAATATTTTTTTAGGCAATTTTCATCTTTCAATGAGGTTTATATGCGAAAATTAAGCCCTTTAAAGTTTAAAATTATTTTATTTTCTCAAGAGCCAGATATGTAAAAATCAGGGTTTCGTAATCCCAACTGCGATTTTATTTTTTCAGATTATCAGGTTAAATATGTTTTTAAAATACTTTACTTCTTTCAAATTTTTTACCTTACGAGGTTCAATATCGTGTTACATTTTTTTGAAGTAAGTTTCCCGTCCAAATTTGAATTTTTTTTAAGAGGTATACGCAAGTAAATTAGAATTTTGAAAGGGACAAAAAATGATATAAAATTTTTAAAAGTATAGAAAACCATAAAACCCCCTAAAGGAATAGAAAGAAAATACGAAAACAACCGATGAAAGTAAAAAAAAACAATACCAAATTCATTAAATTTGCAAAAATTGTAGAAAATCGGTGAAAGTACAAAACATCACAAAAAAAAAATCTAAAAAACCAAAAAATCATTGAAATCTCAAAAAACCCACTAAACTTCATGAAAGTATAACAAAATCCCCAAGAAACGATAAACGATCAGCAGAATTAATGTTGGAATATGCTGGCATCTCTTTAGGGGGTATATATGCGATACTTAAGATTTTGCAGTTGAATCCATCTTCATATCATTTTCCACGGGTATAATCTGCTAAAAAGATTTTTTTAGGCAATTTTCTCTTTCAATGAGGTTTTTTCCAAAAATTAAGCCCCGTAAGGTTAAATATGAAATTTCATATTTTCTAGAGCCATATATGTGAATATCGGGGTTTTTTTAATCGAATTTGCGATTTAATTTTTTACGGTATGAGGTTAAAAATATTGTTAAAATACTTTACTTCTTCCAATTTTTTACATTACGAGGTTCAATGTGTATTTTCATTTTTAAATTGAATTCTCCAAGCGACCTAGAATTTTTTCACGAGGTATACGCAAGTAAATTAAAATTTTTGAATGAGGCAAAAAATCAAGAAAGAACTTTCAATGTATAGAAAACCAAAAAATTCCCCAAAAAATAGCAAAGAAATATAAAAAAGCAACCCTTGAAAATTCAAAAACTTAAGAAAAACCCTTGAGAATTAACAAAAAATATAAAGTTCATTAAATTATAAATAATTATAGAAAATCGGTAAAAGTACGCAATGTCACAAGAAAAACTCTAAAAGTCCATAAAATGATTGGAATCTCAAAAAATCCCCTTAAATTTCATGAAAGTATAAAAAATCCGACAAACTACAAAAAGAATATGAAAATTCTGTTTTAAATTTGCATTTCATTCTAATAAGGGATATATACGCGATAATTAAGATTTTGAAATTTAGTCTTGTATTTTAGTTTTCGAGAGGACTATATGCGAAAAATATTTTTTTAGGCAATTTTCCTCTTTCAATGAGGTTTATATGCGAAAATTAAGCCCTTTAAGGTTAAATATGAAATTTTATTTTCTCAAGATCCAGATATTTGAAAATCAGTGTTTCGTAATCCAAACTGCGATTTTATTTTTTCAGATTATCAGGTTAAATATGTTTTTAAAATACTTTACTTCTTTCAAATTTTTTACCTTACGAGGTTCAATATCGTGTTACAGTTTTTTGAAGTAAGTTTCCCATCCAAATTTGAATTTTTTTTAAGAGGTATACGCAAGTAAATTAGAATTTTGAAAGGGACAAAAAATGATAGAAAATTTTTAAAAGTATAGAAAACCATAAAACCCCCTAAAGGAATAGAAAGAAAATACGAAAAAACCGATGAAAGTAAAAAAAAAATAATACCAAATTCATTAAATTTGCAAAAATTGTAGAAAATCGGTGAAAGTACAAAACATCACAAAAAAAAATCTAAAAAACCAGAAAATCATTGAAATCTCAAAAAACCCATTAAACTTCATGAAAGTATAACAAAATCCCAGAAACTATAAAACGATCATCAGAATTATATTATGAATATGCATTTCATTCTCCTATGGGGTATATATGCGATAATTAAGATTTTGAAGTTGAATCCTCAATATCATTTTCCACGAGGTATATCTGCTAAAAATATTTTTTAAGGCAATTTTTCTCTTTCAATGAGGTTTTTCTTCAAAAATTAAGCCCTGTAAGATTAAATATGAAATTTCCTATTTTCCTGAGCCATATATGTGAATATCGGGGTTTTTTTAATCGAATTTGCGATTTAATTTTTTAAGGTATGAGGTTAAAAATATTGTTAAAATACTTTACATCTTCCAATTTTTTACATTACGAGGTTCAATGTGTATTTTCATTTTTAAATTGAATTCTCCAAGCGACCTTGAATTTTTTTACGAGGTATACGCAAGTAAATTAAAATTTTTGACTGAGGCAAAAAAAATCAAGAAAGAACTTTCCATGTAGAGAAAACCAGAAAATTCCCCAAAAAATAGCAAAGAAATATAAAAAAGCAACCCTTGTAAATTCAAAAACTTAAGAAAAACCCTTGAGAATTAAAAAAAATATAAAATTCATTAAATTATAAATAATTATAGAAAATCGGTAAAGGTACCCAATGTCACAAGAAAAACTCTAAAAGTCCATAAAATCATTGGAATCTCAAAAAATCCCCTTAAATTTCATGAAAATATAAAAAATCCGACAAACTACAAAAAGATCATGAAAATTCTGTTTTAAATTTGCATTTCATTCTAATAAGGGATATATATGCGATACTTAAAGATTTTAAAAATTTAGTCGTTGTATTTTAGTTTTCGGAGAGGAATGATAATAGGCGAAATATTTTTTTTGATGTGAGGGGGGAAGGAAATTTTCCTCGTTTCACGGAGGTTTATATGCGAAAAATTAAGCCCTTAAGGTTAGAATATTAATTTTTTATTTTCGCAGAGAGCCAGATATGATGAAAATCAGTGTTTTGTAATCCAATCTTGGATTTTATTTTTTCAGATTATCATGTTAAATATGTTTTTAAAATACTTTACTTCTTTCAAATTTTTTACCTTACGAGGTTCAATATCGTGTTACATTTTTTTGAAGTAAGTTTCCCATCCAAATTTGAATTTTTTTTAAGAGGTATACGCAAGTAAATGAGAATTTTGAAAGGGACAAAAAATGATAGAAAATTTTTAAAAGTATAGAAAACCATAAAACCCCCTAAAGGAATAGAAAGAAAATACGAAAAAAACCGATGAAAGTAAATAAAAAATAATACCAAATTCATTAAATTTGCAAAAATTGTAGAAAATCGGTGAAAGTACAAAACATCACAAAAAAAAAATCTAAAAAACCAGAAAATCATTGAAATCTCAAAAAACCCATTAAACTTCATGAAAGTATAACAAAATTCCAGAAACTATAAAACGATCATCAGAATTATATTATGAATATGCATTTCATTCTCTTATGGGGTATATATGCGATAATTAAGATTTTGATGTTGAATCCTCAATATCATTTTCCACGAGGCATATCTGCTAAAAATATTTTTTAGGCAATTTTTCTCTTTCAATGCGGTTTTTCTTCAAAAATTAAGCCCTGTAAGGTTAAATATGAAATTTCATATTTTCTAGAGCCATATATGTGAATATCGGGGTTTTTTTAATCGAATTTGCGATTTAATTTTTTACGATATGAGGTTAAAAATATTCTTAGAATACTTTACTTCTTTCAATTTTTTACATTACGAGGTTCAATGTGTATTTTCATTTTTAAATTGAATTCTCCAAGCGACCTTGAATTTTTTTACGAGGTATACGCAAGTAAATTAAAATTTTTGAATGAGGCAAAAAATCAAGAAAGAACGTTCAATGTATAGAAAACCAAAAAATTCGCAAAAAAATAGCAAAGAAATATAAAAAAGCAACCCTTGAAAATTCAAAAACTTAAGAAAAACCCTTCAGAATTAAAAAAAATATAAAATTCATTAAATTATAAATAATTATAGCAAATCGGTAAAAGTACCCAATGTCACAAGCAAAACTCTAAAAGTCCATAAAATCATTGGAATCTCAAAAAATCCCCTTAAATTTCATGAAAGTATAAAAAATCCGAAAAACTACAAAAAGAACATGAAAATTCTGTTTTAAATTTGCATTTCATTCTAATAAGGGATATATATGCGATACTTAAGATTTTGAAATTTAGTCTTGTATTTTAGTTTTCGAGAGGAATATATGCGAAAAATATTTTTTTAGGCAATTTTCCTCTTTCAATGAGGTTTATATGCGAAAATTAAGCCCTTTAAGGTTAAATATGAAATTTTATTTTCTCAAGATCCAGATATTTGAAAATCAGTGTTTTGTAATCCAATCTTGGATTTTATTTTTTCAGATTATCATGTTAAATATGTTTTTAAAATACTTTACTTCTTTCAAATTTTTTACCTTACGAGGTTCAATATCGTGTTACATTTTTTTGAAGTAAGTTTCGCATCCAAATTTGAATTTTTTTTAAGAGGTATACGCAAGTAAATCAGAATTTTGAAAGGGACAAAAAATGATAGAAAATTTTTAAAAGTATAGAAAACCATAAAACCCCCTAAAGGAATAGAAAGAAAATACGAAAAAAACCGACGAAAGTAAATAAAAAATAATACCAAATTCATTAAATTTGCAAAAATTGTAGAAAATCGGTGAAAGTACAAAAACAAAATCAAAAAAAAAAAATCTAAAAAAACCAGAAATCATTGAAATCCTCAAAACCCATTAAACGTTCATGAAGTATAACAAAATCCCCCGAGAAATATAAAACGATCACAGATTATATGAATAAATATGCATTTCATTCTCTTATGGGGTAATATAGGCGATATTAAGATGTTGAAGTTGAATCCTCAATATCAGTTTCGCTCCACGAGGTATGCGCTAAAAATATTTTTTTAGGCAATTTTTGTCTTTCAATGAGGTTTTTTCCAAAAATTAAGCCCCGTAAGGTTAAATATGAAATTTCATATTTTCTAGAGCCATATATGTGAATATCGGGGTTTTTTTAATCGAATTTGCGATTTAATTTTTTACGGTATGAGGTTAAAAATATTGTTACAATACTTTACTTCTTTCAATTTTTTACATTACGAGGTTCAATGTGTATTTTCATTTTTAAATTGAATTCTCCAAGCGATCTTGAATTTTTTGACGAGGTATACGCAAGTAAATTAAAATTTTTGAATGAGGCAAAAAATCAAGAAAGAACTTTCCATGTATAGAAAACCAGAAAATTCCCAAAAAAATAGCAAAGAAATATGAAAAAGCAACCCTTGAAAATTCAAAAACTTAAGAAAAACCCTTGAGAATTAACAAAAAATATAAAGTTCATTAAATTATAAATAATTATAGAAAATCGGTAAAAGTACGCAATGTCACAAGAAAAACTCTAAAAGTCCATAAAATCATTGGAATCTCAAAAAATCCCCTTAAATTTCATGAAAGTATAAAAAATCCGAAAAACTACAAAAAGAAAAAGAAAATTCTGTTTTAAATTTGCATTTCATTCTAATAAGGGATATATACGCGATACTTAAGATTTTAAAATTTAGTCTTGTATTTTAGTTTTCGAGAGGAATATATGCGAAAAATATTTTTTTAGGCAATTTTCCTCTTTCAATGAGGTTTATATGCGAAAATTAAGCCCTTTAAGGTTAAATATGAAATTTTATTTTCTCAAGATCCAGATATTTGAAAATCAGTGTTTTGTAATACAATCTGGGATTTTATTTTTTCAGATTATCATGTTAAATATGTTTTTAAAATACTTTACTTCTTTCGAATTTTTTACCTTACGAGGTTCAATATCGTGTTCTTTTGTTTGAAGTAAGTTTTTTTCCCAGCCAAATTTGAATTTTTTTTAAGAGGTATAACGCAAGTAAATGAGAATTTTGGAAAGGGACAAAAAAATGATAGAAATTTGTAAAAGTATAGAAACCATAAAACCCCTAAAGGAATAGAAAGAAAATACGAAAAAAATCGATGAAAGTAAAAAAAAATAATACCAAATTCATTAAATTTGCAAAAATTGTAGAAAATCGTTGAAAGTACAAAACATCACAAAAAAAAACAAAAAAAACCAGAAAATCACTGAAATCTCAAAAAACCCATTAAACTTCATGAAAGTATAACAAAATCCCAGAAACTATAAAACGATCATCAGAATTATATTTTGAATATGCATTTCATTCTCTTATGGGGGTATATATGCGATAATTAAGATTTTGAAGTTGAATCCTCAATATCATTTTCCACGAGGTATATCTGCTAAAAATATTTTTTAAGGCAATTTTTCTCTTTCAATGAGGTTTTTCTTCAAAAATTAAGCCCTGTAAGATTAAATATGAAATTTCCTATTTTCCTGAGCCATATATGTGAATATCGGGGTTTGTTTAATCGAATTTGCGATTTAATTTTTTACGGTATGAGGTTAAAAATATTGTTAAAATACTTTACATCTTCCAATTTTTTACATTACGAGGTTCAATGTGTATTTTCATTTTTAAATTGAATTTCCAAGCGACCTTGAATTTTTTTACGAGGTATACGCAAGTAAATTAAAATTTTTGAATGAGGCAAAAAATCAAGAAAGAACTTTCCATGTATAGAAAACCAGAAAATTCCCAAAAAAAAGCAAAGAAATATGAAAAAGCAACCCTTGAAATTTCAAAAACTTAAGAAAAACCCTTGAGAATTAACAAAAAATATAAAGTTCATTAAATTATAAATAATTATAGAAAATCGATAAAAGTACCCAATGTCACAAGAAAAACTCTAAAAGTCCATAAATCATTGGAATCTCAAAAAATCCCCTTAAATTTCATGAAAGTATAAAAAATCCGACAAACTACAAAAAGATCATGAAAATTCTGTTTTAAATTTGCATTTCATTCTAATAAGGGATATATTTGCGATAATTAAGATTTTGAAATTGAGTCTTGTATTTTATTTTTCGAGAGGAATATATGCGAAAAATAATTTTTTAG
>RXID01018092.1:0-10058 GCA_005019695.1 Trichopus zeylanicus subsp. travancoricus | reverse complement strand
ACTACTACTATTACTACTGCTACTGCTACTTCTACAACTGCTACTGGCACTAGTGCTACTACTACTACTACTACTATGGCAATGGATACTACTACTGCCACAGCTGCTACTGCCACTTCTACTACTACCTCTATTGCTGCTGCTGCTACTACTAATACTACTACTACAGTTACTACTACTGCTACAACAGCAATTGCCACTACCATGACAACTACAACTACTGCTATGGCCATTGTAACTTCTACTTCTACTATAACTACTACTACTATTATTATTACTACTACTGCTATTACTACTTCTACTGTTACTACTACTTCTACTACTGCTATAGCTATTGCTTGTACTATAACTACTGAAACTACAATGACTGTGATAACTGCTACGACAAGAAGTACCACTATTAGCACTGCTAATGCTTGAACTAACACTTCTCATACTACTACTAGTACTATAGCAACGATTGCTTCTACTACTACTGCTACTACACCTACACCTACTACTACCACTACGACTACTACTACTTCTATTACTACTCCTACTACTATTCCTGCCAACACTACTACTACTACTGCTACTGCTACTACTCTTACTACTTCTAATACTACTATTACTGTTGCTACTACTTCTTCTACTACTGGTAGGCCTCCTACCACTACTACTGCTACTACTGCTACTTATGCTACTACTACTATTGCTACAACTGCTACTACCTCTACTACTACTACTATTACTACTACTACTATCGCTACTGCTCCAACTGCTGCACCTGCCACCACTACCATTACTATTACATCTTCCACTGCTACTACTACTACTACTACTAATACTTCTGCTATTGTTACTATTGCAACAATTACTACTATTGCTACAACTGCTGCTACTGTTACTACGACTACTACTACTATTACAACCACTATAGCTAGTTTTGCTATTACTATGACTACTACTATGACAATAATAATTGCTACAACTACTACTACTACTATTGGTACTACTGCAACAGCTACTAGTATCGCTACTTATGATACTACTACCACTGCTGCTACTACTTTTTCTACTACTACTGCTACTGCTACTACTACCAAAACTACTACTGCAGCTACTACTGATACTACAACTATTGCTGCTACTAGGACTACTAGTACAACCAATACTGCTACTACCACTACAATTGCTACTATAACTAGTACTCTTACTATTACTGCTGCTACTTGTACTGCTACTATAGCTATTGCTACTACATCTACAACTACTACTGTTATTGCCGCTACTGGGACTACTATTAATACTCCTACTACTAGTACTGCTAACGCAGCTACTGGTACTATTAGTACTACTCTTACTACAACTATTAGTAGTAGTACTACCACTACTATTACTACTACTACTACTACTACTACTACTATTACAATTACTATTGCTACTACTACAATTACTATTACTACTATTACTACTATAGCTACTACTACGACTACTATTACTACTACTACTATTACTTCTACTTCTACTACTAGTATTACTACTATCACTACTACAGTAACTACTACTACTACTATTACTACCACTACTACTATTACTACTACCAATACTACTTCGACTATTGCTACTACTATTACTACTACTACTACTACTACTACTACTACAACTTCTCCAACAATAACAAGAACTACTACATCTCCTAATACTACTACTTCACAAACTACTACTAGTGCTACTGCTACTTCTACTACTACTGCTACTGCTACTACTACTACTACTACTTATACTACTTGTAGTACTTCTGCTACTGCTACTGCTAATACTACTACTACTACTACTACAACTTCTAGTACTGCTGCTACTACTACTGCTACTGCTATGGCTACTACGACTACTTATCATACTACTACTACTAATACAACAACTGTGATTATTATTATGGCTATAGCTACTGCTACTACCACCGCTACTACGGCTACTTATCATGCTACAAATACTCTAGCTACTACAACTTCTACTACTACTACTTCTACTACTGCTACAATTGCTACTACTACTATTGTTGCTACTGCTACTGCTACTATGACTACTTATTATATTATAACTACTACAACAACTACTATTGCTTCTACTATTACTTCAACTACTGCTACTACTACTCCTAATACCACTACTCTTTCTACTGCTACTACTGCTACTACTACTACAACTGGTATTACTAGTACTGCTGCGATTACTGGTACTACTGCTACTACTGCTACTTCTGATGCAGCTGCCACTCTTGCGACTACAACTACAACTACTGCTACTACTATAGCTACTACTACTGCTACTACTTTGGATACTATTATTTCTACTAATACTGCTACTACTATTGCTAGTACTAGTACTACTACTATTTTAACTGCTACTATTACTACTACTACTACTACCGGTTCTACTATTGCCACCAATTCTACTACCGCTTCTACAACTATAACCCTTACTACAACTTCAACCATTACTACTGCTACTATGTCTAATACGACTACTACTGCTACTACGGTTGCCGTCGCCGCTATTGCTACTGCTACAACTACAACTACTACTACTACTATTGTAGCTACTACTGCTATTGCTACTACTATTTCTGCTACTCCTGCTACTACTGCCACTACTACTATAGCTATTACTACTACTAATATAGTTACTACCACCACTACTACTACTACTACTATAACTATTACGATGACTACTATGATTACTACTACTACTCCTACAAGCACAACAATAACAACAACTACTACAAAGACTTACTATTACTACTACAGGTACTACTACTATACTACTGTTCCTAATACTAGTACTACTACTATAAATACTTGTACTGCTACTACAAGTACTTACTACTGCTACTAGTACTACTATTATTACTACAATAACAACAACAACTACTACTACAACTACAACAACTACTACTACTACTTCAACAACTACTACTACTACCACTACTCGTACTACCACTCCTACTCCTAGTACTACTATGACTACTACTACTAGTATAACAACTACTACTACTACTACTACTACTACTACTGCTGCTGCTGCTACTGCTACTACTACTACTACTATGACTACTACTCCTACAACTACTGCTGCTTTTGCTAGCACTATTCCTACTATGACCATTACTACTATGACTACTACAAATACTACTATTGCTACTACCACAACTACTATGCTGTTATTATCGCTACTACTATTAATGCTAAGATGACTATGACTATAGCTACCACTACAATAAATACTACTACTATTACTTATTCTACCACTACTACTACTACTGCTGCTGTTGCTGCTATTGTTATTGACACCAATACATTTCCACTTCTGCTACTACTATGACTACTGCTACAACTACAACTTCTACCAATAGAGCTACTGTTACTATTGCTACTAATTCTTCTACTGGTAGTAGTACTAGTGCTACAACTACTTCCACTACTGCTGTCACAACTCCTGCTACTATTCTTACTATAGCAACTACTGCATCAGTAGCTACTAATACTACTACTATGGCTGCTACAACTACTAATGCTTCTACTACTACTGCTGCTGCATCTGCAACTACTGCTTCTACTACTAATACTATTGCTACAACTACTATTACTACTACTACTATAAATACTTGTACTATTTTTGTTGCTATTACTAATACTGCTACAACTACTGCTGCTGCTACTACTACTGCTGTAGCAACTACTACTACTGATGTGCTTATTGCTACTGCTAATACTACTACTCCTTCTACAACTACTACTGCTACTAATACTTCCACTACTACTACTACAACAACTACTGCTACTACTAATACGACTACAAAAGCAACAATAATAATAACTACTACTAGTACTACTCTTGCAACTTCTGCTACTGCTCCTTCTACTATTGCTACTACTACTACTACTATAACTGCTACTACTACTACTACTATAACTGCTTCTACTACTATGACTTATACTACTACTACTACTACCACTACTGCTACTACTCCTGCAACTACTACTATTATGACTACAATAGTTCCTACTACTTCTACTATTACTACTACTATAGCTGCTCCTACTATTACTACTACTACTACTACAACTACTATTGCTAATACTACTACTACTACTACTATTGTCGCTAGTACTACTACTCCTAATTCTACAACTACTGCTCATACTACTACTGCTACTACTATGGCAATTGCTACTATTATTGCTACTACTACTCTAGCTACTTCTGTTACAACTATAACTGCTACAACTGCTATTACTATTTTTGCTCCTACTACTGCTGCTGCTAATACTACTACAACTACTACTACCATGGCAACTGCTACTAGCACTGCTACTACTACTGGTACTACTACTATAGCTAATACTTCTACTACTCCTACTAGTACTATGACTACAAGTATTCCTACTACTTCAACAACAACTACTACTAACACTACTGCTACAGCTGCTACTACTACTGTTGCTACTACTACTACTACTATTGCTATTACTACTACTGTTGTGCTACTACTACTACTAATAATAATACTACTACTGTGCCACTACTATTGCTACTTTTACTATAACAACTTTTGCTATTACATCTGCTACTACTACTACTACTACTTATTCTGCTACCACTTGTGCAACTATTAATGCTACTACTAACACTACAACAACTACTATAAGTACTATAACTACTATAACTACCACAACTGCTACTACTGCTATAACTACTATTACAAATTGTGTGATTACCCCAGGCACTACTATAGCTACTACTACTACTAGTACAATAATAACAATAACAACTACTACTGCTGCTGCTGCAACTACTAGTACTACTACTATGCTACTGCTATTGCTACTACTACACCTACTACAACAACTACTACAACAACTACTACTACTATTACTACTACAACAACTATTTCTGCCGCTATAATGATTATTGTGACTAGTGGTAGTAGTAATAGTAGTAGCAATGGCAGTCATAGTTGTAGTGACAAAAGTAGTAGTATAGCAGTAATAGTAGTCATATTAGTAGTAATAGTAATAGTAGTAATAGTAATACTAGTAGTAGCAGTAGTAAAAGTAGTAGAAATAGTGTTAATAAGAGTAGCAATAGTGGTTTAACATAAGTAGTCACAGTAGTAATAGTAGTAGGAAAAGTAGTAGTAGTAGTAGAAGTAGTAGTAGTAGTCAGTAGTAGTATTACTAGTAGTAGTAGCTATAGTAGCAGCAATTATAGTAGTAATAATAGTAACAATAATTACAATAGTAGTAGTAGTGTAGCAGTCATAGTAGTAGTAGTAGTAGTACTAATAGTAGCAATAGTAGTATGAATAGTAGTAGTCATTGTAGTATTAGTATCAATAGTAGTAATAGTAGTATTAGTAGTAGCCATAGTAGCAGCAGAGGTGGTAGTAGTAGGAGGAGAAGTAGTAATAGCCATAGCAATAGTACTCATAGTGGTAGTAGGTAGAGTAGCAGTAGTATTAGTAGTAGAAGTAGTAGTTTGGGTAGTAGTAGTAATACCAATAATTGCATTACTCGCAATAGTAGCGAAAGTAGTTACAGTACTAGCAGTTGTAGCAATTGTAGCAATAGCAGAAGTAGCCACAGTAGTAGAAGAAGCAGAATTAGTCACAGCAGCAGTAGCAGTAGTAGTAATTATAGTAGGAGGAGGAGTAGTAGTAGTAGTAGTAGGTTTATGAGTAGTAGTAGTTGTAGTAGGAGCAGGGATGGGAGTGGTAGTAGTAGTAGTAATAGTAGTAGTAGTAGTAGTAGTAGTAGTAGTAGTAGTAGTAGTAGTAGTAGTAGTAATCGTAGTTGTAGTAGTGGTAGGAGTAGCAGCAGTAGCAGAAGTAGTAGTAGTAGTAGTAGTAGTAGTAGGAGGAGGAGGAGGAGGAGGAGGAGGAAGAAGAGTAGTAGTAGTAGTAGTAGTAGCAGCAGCAGCAGCAGTAGTAGAAGCAACAGCAGCAAAAGCAATAGTAGTTAATAGGGGTAATTGCAATAGCAACAGTCGAAGTAGTAGTATTAGTAATGTTTTATTAATAGTAGTAATAGTAGTTGTAGTAGTACCAGTTATACTAGTAATAGAAGTAGTATTAGTAATAGTAGTAGCAGCAACAACAACAACAACAATAGTAGTAGTAATAATATGATGAGTAGTAGTAGTAGAAGAAGAAGCTAAAGAAGAATAAGAGGAAGCAATAGTAGTATTAGTAGTAGTAGTAGTAGTGGTAGTAAAAGTAGCAGTCGGAATAAGAGTAGGAGCAAAAGTAGTAGTCAAAGTACTAGTACTAGTTGTAGTTGTAGTCATAGTAGTAGTAGTAGTGGTTGTTGTAGTAGGAATTGGAGTAGTAGTAGTTGCAGTGGGTGTAGTAGTAGTAGTAGCAGTCAAAGTAGTAATAGTTATAGGTGTAGAAGCAGAAGTAGTAGCAACAACAATAGGAGTAGTAGTAATAGTAGTAGTAGTAGTAGTAGGAAACATAGTTGTTGTAATATTAGTAGTAGCAGTAGGAGTAGGTATAGTAGTAGTAATAATGGAAGCACTAGCAGCAGCACTAGTAGTAGTTAAAGTTGTAGCAGCAGTGCTTCGTGTAGTAGTAGTATGAGTAGCAATGAGAATTGTAGTAGTAGTAGTAGCAGCAGCAGCAGTAGTAATAGTATTAGTTGTTGGAGTAGTAGTAATACTAGCAGTAGTAGATATAGTAGTAGTACTAGTAGTTGCAGCAACAGAAGTAGCGACAGAAGTAGTAGTAGTTGCAGCAACAGAAGTAGCAACAATAATACTAGTAGTTGGAGCAGTAGTCGTAGTAGTAGTATTGGTAGTAGTAGTAGTAGTGGAACTAGTAGTAGTAGCAACAGCAGTAGTGGTAGTTGCAAAAGTTATGGCTGTAGTAGTAGTAGTAGTAGTATTCGCAGTAGTAGCAGTACTAGTAGTAGCAGCTATTGTACCAATATTAGTAGTTAAAGTAATAATAGTAGTAGTACTATTAGAGGTAGTAGTATTAGCAGTAGTAGTAGTAGTATTAGCGATAGCTGTTGTAGCAGCAGCAGTAGTGTTAGTGGTAGTAGTGGCTATGGTAGCGGTAGTAGTTGTAGAAGTAGTTGTAGCAGTAGTAGCAGCAATAGTAGTAGTAGAGGAAGTAGTAGTAGTAGTAGTAGCAATATGAGTAGTAGTGGTGGTAGCAATATGAGAAGTTGTAGCAGTAGTAGTAATAGCAGCAGTCGTAGTGGTCAGAGAAGGAGTAGCAATTGCTATTATGGGAAAAGTCGTAGTAGTAGTAGTTGGAGTAGTAATAGTTGTAGCCGTAGTTGTAGTAATAGTAGTAGTTGTAGTTGTAGTAGTAATAGTTATAGTAGCAGTAGTGCAGTAGTAGAAGAAGTAGTAGTAATAGTCATAGTAGTAGTCATAGTTGTTGTATCTACAGTATTAGTAGCAGTAGCAGTAGTAGCAGAAGTAGTAGTACTAATAGTAGTAGTAGTGGAAGTATAGCAGTAGTACCAGTAGTAGTAGAAGTGGTAGTTGTAGCAGAAATAGCAGTAGCAGAACCAGTAGTAGTAGTAGAAGCAGTACCGGTATAGTTGTTGTAGTAGTAGAAGCAACAACAGCAGTAGTCATAGTAGTAGTAGTAGTGGTTGTTTTAGTGGTAGTAGAAGTAGTAGCAATAGTAGCATTAACAGCCACAGTAGAAGTAGTAGTTGTAGGAGGAGTTGTAGTATCCATCGTAGTAGTCATAGTTGCAGCAGCAACAACAGTAGTAGCAATAGTACGAGTAGTAGTAGTAGCATTAGTAGTAGCCGAAGTAGTAGTGGAAGAAGTACTAGCAGCAATAGTTGTAGTAGCAGTAGCAGTAGTTGTAGTAGTAGTAGCAACTATAACAGTAGTAGTAGAAGTAATAGTAGTAGAAGTTTTAGCAGCAACAACAGTAGTAGTTTTAGTAGTAGTAGTAGTAAAAGCAGTAGTTGCAGCAGTGGTAGTAATAGTAGAAGTTGTTGCAGCAGTCAAAGTAGCATCATATGTTGGAACCGAAGTAGCAGCAGTAGTAGGATAAATAATAGAAGTAGTAGTAGTACAAGTAGCATTTGTAGCAGTAGTAGTAGTAGTAGTAATAGCAGCAGTGGTAATAGCTTTGGCAGTAATAATAGTAGAAGTTGGAGCACTAGTTGCATTAGTAGTATAGTAGTAGTAGTAGTTGCAGCAGTGGTAGAAGTAGTTGTAGTAGTAGTAATTATATTAGTAATAGAAGTAGTAGTAGTAGTAGTAATTTGGGTAGTAGTAGTGCTTCTAGTAGCAGCGGTTGTAGCTGTAGCAATAGCAGCAGTAGTAGTGGTGGTAGTAGTAGAAGTAGTAGTAGTTGTTGGAATAGCATTAGGTGCAACAACCGAAGTTGTAGCAGTAGTAGCAGTTGGAATAATAGTAGTACTTGTAGCAGTAGCAGTTGGAGTAGTAGTAGTAGTAATATAGGAGCAGGAATAACTTTAGTAGTTGTAATAGATTTAGTAGCAGTAATAGTAGTAGTTGCAATAATAGTAGTAGTTGTACTTGTGTTAATAATAGTTGTAAAAGTAATAGTAGTAGTAGTGGTAGTAGTAGTACTAATAGTAGTAGTAGAAGTAGTAATCGTAGTAGAAGTAGTAGTAGTAGCTGTCATAATTATAGTTGTAGAAGTAGTAGTATTAATAGTAATACTAGTAGCAGTAACAATAGTATTAGTAGGAGTAGCAGTAGTAGCAACAGTAATAGCTGTAGTAGTAGTAGTAGTATTAGTAGTAGTAGTAGCAGTAGTTGTACAAGTTGTAGCAGTAGTAGCAGTAATAGTAGCAAGAATAATAGCGGTAGCACTAGTAGTACAAGCAATAGCTACAATGGTTGCAGTGGTAGTAGTAGCAGTAGCGGTAGCAGTTGAAGAAGTAGTACTAGTAGTTGTACTAAGAGTAGCAGTTGTAGCAGTTGTAGTAGTTGTAGTAGTAGTTGTTGTTGTTTTTATACTAGTAGTATTTGTTATAGTAGTGGCAGTAGTTGCAATTATAGTAGCAAATGTAGAAGCAGTAGTGCCAGTAGTGGTAGTAGCAGAAGTAGTCATCGTCGTAGTAGCAACAGTAGTAGTTGCAGTAGTAGTAGCAATAGAAGTAGTAGAAGTAGTATTATTAATAGCTGTAGTAGCAACATTAGCAGTTGCAGTGTTAGTGCTAGTTCTAGTTGTATTAGTAGTAGTAGTAGCAGCAACAGTAGTAGTAGTTGTAGTAGCAGTCACAGTAGTAGTAATAGTAGTAGCAGTAATAGTCATATTACTACCTGTAGGAGTAATAGCAGTAGCAATAGTAGTGGTGGCAATAGTTGTAGCAGTAGTAGTAGTAACACTAATAGTTGTAGCAATAGGAGGAGTAGTAGTAGTGGAAAGAGCAGTAATAGTCGCAACAGCAGTAGTAGCAACAGTAGCAGTACTTCCATTAGTAGTAGTAGTCATAGTAGTACTACTAGTAGCAGTAGTGGTTGTAGTAGAAGTAGAGGTGGTAGTAGTAGTTGTAGTAGTCGTAGTAGTTGTAGTAGCTATAGTAGTAGTAGCAGTAATAGTAGTAGCAGCAGCAGCAGTATTAGTAGTAGAAGTAGCAGTACTAGTTGTAGTAGTAGCAATAGTAGAAGTAGTAGTAGCAGTAGGAGTAGTAGTAGGTGTAGCTGTAGTAGTGTTGGTAGTAATAGTAGTAGTAGTAGAAATAATAGTGGTCGCAACAGTAATCATAGTGGCAGTTGTAGTAGTAGTAACAGTAGTAGAAGTTGCAGGAGCAATAATAGTGGTAGTTGTAGTAGTAGAAGTTGTTGTAGTAGCAGGATTTGGAGTAGGAGTTAGAGTAGGAGTAACAATAGTATATATAGTACTATTAGTGGTTGTTGCAGTAGCCGCAGTAGTAGTAGTAGTAGTTATAGTTGTAATAGTAGTAGTTGTAGTAGTAATCGTATTAGTTATTGTAGTTGTAGGAGAAATAGCAGTGGTAGAAGTAATAGTAGCAATTGTAGTAGTAGAAGTTGTAGTAGTAGTAGTAGTA
>RXID01018089.1:0-32814 GCA_005019695.1 Trichopus zeylanicus subsp. travancoricus | reverse complement strand
CTCGAGCCCGGCGAGCTCCCGCCCGCGCTCGAGAGCCCGGCGAGCTCCCGCCCGCGCGCTCGAGCCCGGCGATCTCCCGCCCGCCCACGCGCTCGAGCCCGGCGAGCTCCCGCCCGCGCGTGCGATCCTGGTGAGCTCCCGCCCGCTCGCGCGAGCCCGGCGAGCTCCCGCTCCCACCTGCGTTCGTTGGCGAAGATAAACAGTAATGAACAGTAAACCCTAACCGATCCGATATACGTGGTTTCATTGCAGTTCCGGCCGAAACTGTAAACCTTGGTTGTAACAACCTTATTTTTTCTTCTATTTTTTTTTTTATTTTTTTCTCGTCTTTCCTAAGCCTTCTTACTCACCAGAGCAAGCCTCCTTTCTTTTCTTCAAACCGAAGCAAGGAGCTCCGAGCTCCTCCATTTCCATAGCCAGATCTGGTCTCCTGAGTTGACGACGAACAGCGGGTGGGGCTCGGGTGGAGTTTAAGGCCACAAACCGGGTGGCAGGAAGGCTTGTGCTATGCACGGGCGTGACCTGAGGCGGTGAGGGTGGCTTGGACCTCAGGATTGGACCGGTGATGGGAGCAAGGGAGGCAGCCCGGCGGCTCTCGAGTGGGACAATCGCGGAGGAGAATGGCAATGGTGGTTGCGTGGGGAAGAGGTGACTCGTGGGTGAGGAGGTCCGGAGCTCAGGCGGATCTCATGGAGATGAAGGATGGCGGCTCACGGGCGGCTACATGGAGGTACAGTAGGGGCAGTCATGATGCGGTCATCGGGGGCAGTCGAGGATGTCATTGAGGTGGGAGGAGAAACGGAGCTAGTCGACGCCGGTAGGCTTGAGAGGAGATGAAGGAAGGGCATGCACAAGGAAGCGCATGTCGCGCTCGAGCCAATTCTGGAGCTACGCATCACCCCCACGGAAGTTCTTGTGATGTCTCCGGTGTAAGAGGGGGCAGCAGAGGGGAACCAAGCAATGAAATATCCTGAAAGCCATACAGAGAAGAACGAGAGAAGATAAAAAAAAATAAAAAAAAAAAAACTAACAACTTAGGGTCCGTTTGGTTGGGATTAAGGTTAAGATCAAAATTAATAAACTACTTTTATAAACTAATATCTTTTTATCAAAATTAAGGCTTCAATAATTTAAATCTAAAAAAACTATTTAATTTTTTATAATAATTTAATTTAATAATAGTATAAAATAATAAATATTAGTTTTATAAGAAAAAAATTAATTCTGAAACGAGCTGATTCTGATCCTGATCCCAAAATAAACGGGGCCTTAACTCTTCTTATTTTCAAGTTCTCAAGGCCTCCAAATCTAACTCTTCTTCTTTATTTTTTTGGTGGTTCTTGATCTCTGGTCTCTGATGCTTCTTTTTTTGTTTAATTCAACAAGTTTATATAGGACTCCAAGAGTTAAAGTTGAACTAAAAACAATCTTTTTTTTGTTTGAATTTTTGAATAATGGATACGAATGTAAATAGAGATGGATGACTTATTTGGAATTTGGAGAAACTTGGGAAGAAATATGAATATGTTTATTTATTATAGATGATAAAATTTGAAAGTTGTGCTCATCCTATATACTAAAATTATATAAGGATTATTTATATTTTTTAAAAAAATTAAACTAAATTATAATTTTATAATTTTTAAGGATTTTTTTATAAAAAGAACTTGTTTATAAAGTTTTAAAACTTCTAGGATCCTTGTTGAACAAAATTTGGGCTTATTAATAAATAAAAATTTTTGAGGACTTATTTGTAAAAAGTTGAAATTCTAGGCTTATTTGTAAATAATGAATTTTGGAGGAGTTTATTTGTAAATCCTGGATTTCATAAAGAGTAAATCATAATTATCGATTTTTTGAGATGTTTATTTACAAATCCTAAATCTTAAGAGACTAATTTGTAATTTTAGGATCTTATTAGACTTTTCTGAGAAATTCTTATTCCAGAGATCAAGGACTATTTATAAAGAATTATTTAATATAGGGGCCTACTTGTAAAATTTTTGCATCTTGTCATTTTGGCCCAAGTTTTTAATGAATTTTGGATCCAATTCTGATCCAAAAATCTAGCATAATTAGTTCATTTGGATTAAGCCTAACTTGAGCCCAAATTTTTTAATAATTTAAATTCAAATTGAGCTCAATTTTTGGTCAAACTCACACACAATTTATGTCTAATTGAGACCCATCTTTAAGTCATAATTTAGTAATATAAAGTATTAGTTTTAATCAGATTTCAATCAAATTTGATTGTGATAAAAATTACCTCAAACAATTGAGATCCTAAAAAATATCCTTAGGTTGAAAGACGATCGGGATCTCAAAAGATTCCTTAAGTTAAGTAGTGGTCAAGACCTCAAGAGGACTTTTTATATCGAGTAGTGGTTTAAACTCCATAGGATTCTCCTAGGTCAAAAATAGATGTCAAAACTCTCAAGGATTCTCTTGTGTTGAATTTGGTGGTTGGGGCCCCGAAAAATTTTCTTAAGTTGATTGGCAATCAAGACTCCAAGGATTCTCTTAGGCCTATTATAGCACTTAAGATCCTGAACGATTCTCTCAAGTTGAATATGATAGGTGGGGTCTGAAGGATTCCCTTATGCCAAAAAATATAGTCAATTCGATCTGAACGTAATTCAAGTCAACCTCAAATATTTTATAATTTTTTATAACAAATTTCATTTTTTTTCTCTTTTTTCCTCTTTTCTTTCTTTTTTCTCTTTTTTCTTTCTTTCTTTTCCCTTTATGTTTTCTCTTTTCTTTTTCCTTGTCAATGTAGCTTTATTTTGTACTTTTAATTTTTTTTATTTCTCCTATTCTTTTCATAACAACTTTCATTTAATTTATTTTTTTGGAAGAATTGCCAAAAAATCTTGAAATTTTCTGAAATTTCTGATCAGCTCCATATATTTTTGAAATTCTTTATCAACTTTTAAAAATTTTTGAAACATAAAATCAGCCCCAAGAGTAAAAATGACTCATAAGTACTTATATAAAAATTTTTAAAACTTCTAAAGTTTATTTTGTAAATTTTTATTTATATATTAATGAAATTTAGACTTATTTATAAGTTAACATCTTTGAGGGATTTATTTTGCAATTTAAAAAATATTATGTTTACAATTTCATATCATATGAAGGATTTATTTGCAAAGTGACTCTCCAAAGTCCTATTTATAAATATTATATTTTGATGGTCATTTTGTAAATGTTTGATTTTCTAGGAGCCAATTTATAAATATAAAATATCAAAGGACTTATTTGTAAGAATTTTTAGCTCGAAGACTTTTTTGTAAAGGTTTTACCTAGTCTTTTGATCCAAGGAGCGATTTGTAATGATATGTCAATCAAGGGACTTACTTTTAAAGGTTTTACTTAGTTCAAAGATCTATTCATAATAATATTTTTTCGGTCAGAGATCTATTTATAAAAATTTTATTTTGATTCAAAAACTTATTTATAAATATTTATCCTTTGACTTTTGCATAGGTTTTAATAGAATTTGTACCCTAATTTTGGTTAGCTTTGGACACACTGAGTCCAACTCTGAGAGAACTCAATTTGAGCGCAAATTTTACAATAACTTAGATCCAGTTTGAGCTAAATTTAGGACAAATTTAGTAATGATTCAGGTCCAGCAAGTACTCAGATTTGAGCTCAAATTTAGATACAATTCAGGTCCAATTTTTTTGTCATATTTTAATCAAATTTGGGTTGATAAAAGCCACCTGAACATTGTGTACATGATCTTAAGGACAAGCTTACAAATCTTAGCAAAGGCTCATTGCCTATGAACGATTATATCAAGCACATCAAAAGCCTTATTGACTCTCTTATCATTGTTAGCTTTCATGTTATAAATCAAAATCATATAGATTGTCCACTCAACGGCCTTTGTGTCATGCATGATCCTTTTGTTGTATTGATTTGTCCCAAGCTTAATATCTCTCTTCTTCTTAGGTTCATAATAAGTTGCTAAAATATGAACAGTGTCTTGAGAACCATCAATGTCCAACTGATGTTGTGCTTGTGGTCAATGTTAAAACCAAGCAATCATATCCTTCCAAAAATTGTGCTACTCTCTCTTTCAACTGAACCAAAAAAGGTGGACGTGGTGTCCCTGGGGGCTATGAGCATTATGGACCTAGCTGTCAATAATATCATTAGCCTTCTAGATATCAACCAAGAGTCATGCAATTTCAACTTTGTGGCTTCATGGATCACACTGAGCTTATATGTAAAAGATGCTTTGATATGTCCATTCACAGATATTCTTCATAGTATGCTACCTATCTAATATTTGTGTTTGGACGACCAAATCCAAAAATGGTATCCCTATTCTAGAGCAACGAATCATCTCATGGCCAATCTTAATAGCCTCATAGTCCACTCCTATTATCTTGGATTTGATAAAATAACTATTAGTTTTACGAATATCTCAAATTGGCTCTTCTCTTTAACATACACATCATGGTGTTATTAAGTTTCATAATATTTTACATATACTATCTATTATCAAAAATTTACTTTGTTTCTCAATATAAAGATTGTAATAACTCTTTTATTTTTAACTCTTCTAGCCTTCATGTTCGGGACAATCCAATAGGGAATGAGATCTTTCGGGGAGTGCTTAACAACAATCTCTATAAACTCTATGCAAATCCAACCAATCCCAACAGTATTCACATAGCCTTTCTTGGCAAATGTGTGTCCATTTCTATTTAACATCAATGTCTAGGTCATCCAAGTTTCAAAAAAACTCAACATGTTCTTTCCAAGTTTAGTCTACTTGTGTCTCTACAAGTTGAGCTTGGCTCGGCTCAGCTAGGTTGCAAAACTAGCCTCACAAATTAAGCTTGAGCCTAGCCGAGTTGGCTTGGCTCAAATATAATTTTTCAAAAATTAATTTTTTTGATTAGTTTTTAATTAATTTACACTAAAATAATTTTTACAAATATATAAAAAGTATAAAAAAAATCACAACATCACAAATTACAATTCATAAATTTATAATAAAAAATATTAAACTAAAAAAATATAGGTAATGCTAATGATATATATCATTTAAAAAATACATATTAAAAAAATTATGCTAATGGAATAATATCTAAATATAAAAAACTATAACGATTGCAACATCACAATTGAATAATTAAATATATATTATACATTATATATTATAAATTATATTTTTAAAATTATATTTTTATATATTAAAAAATAAACAAGTTCTTGAGCTGAAATTGAGTGAGTTGGGTTCAACTCAAGCTCAGCTCGTTATCAAATGAGCCGAAATAAACCAAGCTAAATTCGAGTCAAGCTCAAAATGAGTTGAGCTCAAATCGAGCTCAAGCTTCTCATGAGCTGTAAGCTAAATTAACACCCCTGCCTGTGTCTATTAAATCATTTGATTTATGTAATTCTTGTCGATTAGGGAATGGTCAAGCACTTCCTTTTTTTTTCTAGTTATCATATTTTCAATAGTTCGTTAGAGATTATTTACTCGAATGTTTGGGGTTTGATGTCATCTCCTTTTGTCTCTAATGCCAATTATTATTTACATTTTGCTAATGATTTTAGTAGATTCAAATGGATATTTTTGTTAAGCTCTAAATTTGATGTTTTGTCCATTTTTCTTTATTTAAAAAAAAAGTTGAGAATTATTTTGTATACAAAATTAAATATCAGCATAATGATGGTGGCATTACTTTCTTCATCTAGCATTACTCGTAGATTTTTTTGCCCCTCATACGCATGAACAAAATGGATCATTAGAACAAAAAATATTGGCATATTATTGAAACTAGTTTAACTTCACTTGCCACAACTACTCCTTTTGTTTATTGTTTGAAGCTTTTGAAACTGCCACTTTTCTTATCAATTTGTTACCCACCAAAGTGATTGGTTTTTTATCACCTTGGGAAAATCTCTTTAAGACTAAACTAAATTATAAAATTTTAAGTTTTTGGTTGTGCTTGTTACCCTCATCTAAGACAATATAATCAACATAAGCTTCAATTTTATCATGCTAAGTGTCTATTTCTTGGCCATAGTAGCAAGCATAAAGGGTATAAGTGTTTGCATCTTCACACAAATCAGGTTTATATTGCTTGCAATGTGATCTTTGATGAATCCAATTTTCCATTCACTCCACAAACCACTCCCAAGGTGGTAATGTCATCTTATCCATCTATATTTGGTCCACCACTAGTTCTCTTTCCTTGCCATCCATTTTCATGCCATCATTTCCAAATAACTCCACAATATATGTTGGATGTTGTTCTCCTAGCACATGTGTTGTTCAAAATCATCAATATTATATATCGCTTCACCCCAAGTTTCCTTCACTAGTCGTATTAGGTCTATATCTCCTACTATAAGAGGTGTTCAAGAACATGTCTTTCTTGCAAAACCACAGATAATACTAGAGGCATGTCATCTTGATCACATGAACTAATCTCCTCCACTACCATACTTGAGCCTACTTTGCCTATAATTTTTACTCATCTCATGCAAACATGAGCTAAAAGAGGTATAGTTAAACTGAATCAAAAATATGCTATGCATGCATGTTATCTTCTTGAAACAAAACCATCTTACTATATTTCAGCCTCAAAGGATATGAGATGGTAGGTTGCAATGTCTAATGAATAGAAGGTACTCTCCCATAACAATTCTTGGAGTTTGGTTCCACCTCCGAGTGCAAGAATGTGGTTGACAATAAATGAGTGTTCTTATCAAATGGAAACTCGATGGCACTACTGATAAATTGAAAGCACCCTTGTTAGCCAAAGGATTCAAGCAACAACATGGGCTTGACTATGAGAAGACTTTCAATCCTATGGTGAAACCAAGTACTATTCGTATCATGCTTGCAATTGTTCATTCTCATTGGTTGATCAAACAGTTGGATGGGCCTAATGCATTTCTTTGTGGAATTCTACAAGAAGTATATATGTCACAACCAATTGGATTTGTTGATCCACATTTTCCTCGTCATGTGTGTCATCTACACAAGTCTCTTTATGGCATGAAACAAGCATTCCGTGCCTGGTTTACAAGACTTTGTGATTATCTTCTACATATAGGCTTCAAAGACTTGAGGTTTGGTGCAAGGTTTTCAGTATCGATTTCGGTTTCAATTTCGGCACCCAACGAAATTGATACGTTTTGGTCATTTCGACCGTTTCGATTTTAGTTTCGGCCGAAAGAATTTTTTTAATTGTTAATTGTGTGTTAACCACAATTTGACTATATTTTGACTGTACTTTGACTTTAAATTAAAAATACGATAAAATTTTGAAAATTTTTTTATAAAAATTTAAAAATTATGAAAGAATTTATAATTAATTTATCACAATATAAATATTATTTTAATTAATTAAAATTAATTTTGATAGTTAACCACTGTTTTTATATATTACTATATAAAAAAATATATGAGAAATAATATGAATATGATTAAAAAATTAAAAAATAATATAAGCAAATTTTACTTATTATTAAAATATAATTGATACATACATAATTTATTAAATATAATATAATATAACTAATCATCATCATCATCAGTTGAGTTTAAAACATCTGGATGTGGAATTATGAATTCAGTACCTGAACGATCCAGATGAACATTTATAAACATACGAGAACAACTAGCTCTACGCAATCTTGTGACAGTGATTCACATGGGGTAAGACCAACACAAATTTTTTTTGCCTTTACTTTCGGTGGAACAATCATGCACGCATGCATGTGAACAAAAAAATCAACGTGTTTCGATTAAAATCATTTCATTTCAATTTCAACCAAAATATTTTTTTTACTAATTATATTTTGACTAAAATTTAACTTTATTTTAATTATTTTTTAACTTCAAATTAAAAAAAGTATAATATGTTTAAAATTTTTTTAAAAAAATGAACAATTACGTGAATAATATTACGTACGTAAACAATCTGACACAAACTGGTAAGAGCGTCGAAATTAGATTGGCGATAGCACTGGCCCTGGTGTAAGATCGGTCTCAGCTTACGGAAATACGGGTCAGGTCGGTGAGGGCGCAAGATAGGCGAGGGAGCGGCGGCAGGCTAGCGAGCGCGCAGGGCCCTTGGGCTCAGACACGAAGCCAGTGCGAGCTCCCTCCCCATGTGCGAGCCTCGCAAGCCCTCCCCCGCATGCACAAGCCCGACAGGCTCCCGTCCCCGCGCGCGAGCCCGACGAGCTCCCGCCCTCGAGCGCTCACCCAGCGAGCTCCCGCCCAAGCGCACTCAAGCCCGGTGAGCTCCCGCCCGAGCGCACTCGAGCCCGGCGAGCTCCCGCCCGCACTCGAGCTCTGGCGTTGGTGAAGATGAACAATAAACCCTAAACCAAAACCAAAATTAGGGTTTCTGTTCGGGTCCGGAAAAAACCGAGCCGTTTCGGCCGAAACGTAAAACCTTGGTTTGGTGTATCTATTTTTTATAAGAAGAGCAAGAAATTCTATCATTTTTATTCTAATTTATGTTGATGATATTCTTATTACAGAGTCTTCTAACAAAGAAAATGCTTAGCTATTTCCTCTCTTGCTAAGCCTTTCGCCATGAAAGATCTTGGTGACCTTCATTATTTTCTTGGCATTGAGGCATCAAGAAGCTCTTTTAGACTTCATCTTTGCCAGCACAAATACATTGATGATTTACTTGTTTGTACATAAATGGAGTCAGCCTGATCCATTCCCACCCTGATGGTGTCCTCCACATGCCTTGTTGCATTAGGTGCCTTGTTGCATTAGGTAGTGCATAAAATGATCCAACCACCTATCAAAGTATGGTTGGTGCACATTAATACCTTACAATCACAAGACCTATCATCATTTCATCATTAATAAAGACTGCCAGTTCATGTAAGCTCCAACAGAATTAGGCTATTGTCAAATGAATCTTGCACTATCTAAAGGGAACTATGATACTAGTCTCTTTTGATCATGCTCTTTCTTTTCTCTTCATGCTTATTATGATGTCAATTGGGCTAGGTCGCATGATGATTGTCATTCTCAAGGTGCATTTTGTATCTTTCTTGGACAAACTTTTATATCTTGGAGCTCATACAAACATAGCATTGTCTCTTGTTCAAGCACAAAATCTGAATTTTAAAGTCTGGCTTGCACCACTACCAACATCATATTGATACAACAATTATTGCATGAAATTGGTGTTGTGCTATCTCCACTACCAGTCCTCTGATGTGATAATATTAGTGCTACCTATCTCATCACCAACCCAATATCCCATGGTCATACCAAGCATATTGAGATTGACTTTCATTTTGTCTAAGAGTGTGTTGCATGAAAGCAATTATGCATTTGATATATCTCGACAACTAATCAAGTGGCCGATGTCCACACCAAACCATTAGCTCAAGCTTGATTTCTCTTGCTACAAGGCAAGCCTATTGTTCATCCAACATGGTTTCATTTGAGGGAAGGTATTGGAGGTAAACATAAGAATTCAAATAAACCAAATCTATCTATATAGAAGTTATTGGCATGCATCCAAATATACCAAATCTATCTTAATAGAAGTTGTTAGTATGAATTTAGATAACATGCAAATGTCTACATACAATGTATTTATAATTTTTTATATTTGAATGAAATTATAATCTATTGGTGGTGAATATATTCAAATTACTCTTTGAAGATAATATTTTCTTCCGAGAAAGAGGAAAAGATATCAATTTGATTGAGCACTAAGAATAATTTGTAAAGCCCTAGCCTTGAGGTCATGGAAGAGTAACGAGTGAGCATGCAAGAAGAAGAAAAAGAAGAATCAGAGGAAGGAGAACAACGTGATGGATCACATATGCCAATTGAGAACTCTGAGGACCAACTCCATCTAATGGATCATCCCCAAGTCAAATATGAAGCCCTCTTCCCTCTGGTCCATAGAAACATGAGGAAAGCTCAAGATTTTATCCATTCATTGCAAAAATAGATTGAACTTAGAATGAAAGTAGAATTTTTGTGGGGAAATATTACTTCGAAATCAAAGGGAGAAGTCTCATATCTTCATCTTGGTAGCCAGGGTGAGGTAGCTGTGGCACCAACGACTTATCCTATTGCAACATATAAATCAAAGAAATAGAACTACCATCGAACATAGCTAAGGTTGCCGCTAGAATAGTAGTTGATGGCAAAGTCAATGATCTTGTAGGTGGAGACTATGTTGCATAAGCAAGGGAGGAGGGGGTGGTGGAGGGGAAGGAGCAAAGAGCAGAAGAACTTCTATCAATGCACAAATTGGCCACTAGGGAAAATGAGAAAATGAAGGAAGACCAACGTATCAAAAACATCTGAACAAAACATACAAGGGAAAGCAGGTTCTGGGCCTAAAGAGGCATCACTCTATTGTGAGGATGAGAAAGAACTAATAAAACACAAACAATGAGGGGGGAAAATGGAAGACGTAGGAAGAAAATCAGTCAAACAATGGCCTTCTCTTCTGTCGCCTTCACTACCCAATAGAGAGAAATCCTCTTGAGCAGACCACTGTCATTGTGGTGAAGAGAGAAAATAAAGAAAAAAGAGAGACTCACATATCAAAATTCTAGAGTCAATCAAAAAAGATAATACAAGTAAAGGACAAGCAACTACAATCTAAAAGTGGAAGGAACATGCAATAATACGTAGTAAACCAAGAGACGCGAGAAGAACCCCAAAATCGACTTCAATAAAGGAGCTCACTTAAATGGCTCAAGTCATAGGAAAACTAAATCGAGCCAAATCATGGAGCCAAGCAGCCATTGAAAAATAGGCTAAGCTCATTTGAGCACTGTAAAGAGCAACTCGCTATGATGTGGTTAACACATGCTCCACGCAATTAGGGTCTATTTGGATGAATTCTCAATCTGTAATTGGAGAATTGATCAATTATGTTAATTTCAAGGGATTGAAAAAATTATTAAAATTGTTCAATTTTAATATTTGAATGAATATTTTTTAGATGAAATTAGAAATTAATTAATTCTTTCAATTTTAAAATATATTAAATTTGATACAAAATACAAAAAATAAAAAAAATAATTTATCAACACAAAATATATATTGTTTTTTAAAAATTAATACTTTATTTATAAGTAAATAGAATAATATAATATATTAATATTAGAAATGCTAAGTTAATTAAAAATTAATAAAAATTTAAAAATGGCCCAAAAATAATGAATTCTATAATTATAATAAAATTATTTAGGATTTATTTAATTTTTTTGTTAAATAGTTTGAATAATGTAAAATACATATATTAAATTGAATATTAAATTTAGTACAAAATATCCAAAAAATATAAATATATTTTACAAACATAACATATATACTTTTTTTTTAAATAAATACTTTATTTATAAGTAAATAGAATAATAGAATATATTAATATTAGAAAAATAAATAGTTAATTAAAAAATTATTATAAATTTAAAAATATTCCAAAAATAAAGAATTCTATAATTATAATACAATTAATTTAGGATTTATTTAATATATTTTTTTGCTAAATAATTTGATAAACGTAAATACATATTTTCTTAGAAATATAATTTATTATTTCAAAAATTAATATAATTATTAAAATGGCCCATAAATAGAGAAATATATAAATATAATAAAATTAATTCAAGATTTGTTTATTATATTTTAGCTAACAAGTTAAATAATTTGATAAACTTAAAAATTATAATTTTTTTAAAATAATTTTTTTGTTAAATAAATATTTTAAAATTAAAACAAGTAAATTAATTCAAAAATAAAAAATTTAAAAAATGGCCTAAATGTTATATAAATCTATCATTTAATTTATGGCTCCACCACAATTTCCAGTAATTGGATGAATTCTTCCTAAAATTTTCGAAATTCAAAATCAAAATTGGAAAAGATAGGAATTATCCAATTCTCTCATTTCTGGATTTTGAAATCGAACCAAACACTAAAATCAGAAAATTAAACATTTAATTCTCTCAATTCTCTCGATTTTAGGACTTTAAAATTCATCCAAACAGGCCCTTAATTAGTATGGATTAGTAAATTAAATTTCTTTTGAAGAAGTTGGCGCCCTCAAAATTAATCTCTTTTATTTTATAGCAAAAAATAAGAAAACAAATTGTGTGGATTTTGTTGCCATTTTGAAAAATTAGTTGGTCCTTCATGAAAAGTTCCACGACCTGCTCGCAATTGGTTCATTTGGGCACTGTTTGGTTCCAGATCAAGGTCAAAATCAAGGTCAAAAGGAGGACTAAAGTGTCAAAAAATAATTTGGTCAAAATTTTAGTGTTTGGTTACTGATCTAACTAACAAATGGTTCAAATTTTTTTTGAACCATCTTACCCTCAAAGCTTCAGCTTTAAATTGGTCCTTCTCCAATTCAAAAGGCTAGGGTTGAGCCCCACCCTTCCGATCCTCGCTATCAACTCCTTCGTCTCCAACGAGCTATGCCGCGACCCCTTCGTCTTCAACGAGTTACACCGCGACCCCTTTGCCTCGAACGACTCCTTCCTCTTCCTACAGCAGTGTTAAACTTCTTCCTTGATTCACAGACCCTTTCCTCATCTTCCTACTCTCGATCTCCGCTGCTCTCTCCTTCGACCTCGCTGCGGCGGCGATCCCCATCTGATTGCCGTGGGATCCTGCTCAGATACTCCTCCAATCCCAGATTTCTTTCTCCCTTTTTTTTCTGTTTCTTTTTCAGACGTTTTGTGCTCGATGGTATCTGGCTTTGATTTCGTGCCGAATTTAGAGAGGCAGGATGGTTTCTGTTTCGTGGTGGATTGGAAGGGCACATTCTGGTGGGCTAGGGGTCTGGCTGTGAGTGGTTTAGGGTTGTGGATTAGGAGAATTTTGTGTGGAAAATTTCTGGGTTGATTTGGAAGTAATGATGTTGTTTTTCTGATTATTTGATGATTTCTATCGATATGTTTTGTGTTTCTGCCATAAATTTGCGCTACCCCGAACTTGGATTCTTCCTTGCCAATTACTCAACGTTCTTTCCTTGCTCAAGAGATGGATGTTGGGGAGCGGAGCGGTGATGCTCGAACATTCAAAGTTAGCTTTACTGGGGACGGGGTTGGTACATTGCAGGAGAGAGTCAAGGAGAAGTTGAAGGAGTTTATGAGCGATTACACTGATAACACCCTTATGGTATGATTTCAGTTTCATTTACTTCTATAGAAGATGAATTACGTGTGATTGGTTGACCTAAATAATGGTTTGTCTTACAAATTCTATGTTGCAAAATGTGCTCCTACCTTATGTTGTTTGAATTCTGAATGTTTGGGTTTATTGCCTAGTTTATGTGATCTATTTGTTGTTATGCCAAATTTAAAATTGTTTTTATGAAATTTAGATTTGTTTATGGCACCTCTCTCTCCCTCTTGTTTGTCCTATGCAGGAATATGTAGGAATGGTAGGTGCAAAGATGATGCTAGGAGGGAACTGGAAACTTTGTTGATGTCTAGGTGACGATAGTGACTCTTTTGTATCCTTGTAAATCTTTTTCCCTTTGAATATTGGAAGCTGAAAACTTTGTTGATGTCTGGATGATACCATGGTCATTAAAAATGGATATCAAATTATGCAATTCTTGTTTTATCACAGGTTGTGGGGATCACCTTTCTTCAATTTTCATCTATATGTGCATCCAAAGGAATCTTTGCCAGATGACGTTGCCAAGGAAAAAACTATGTTAAATGAACCATCAGGTAACCATTCACAGGAAGAACATGTTTAGCTTTCAAGTATAACATTACAACATGTCATAAAAATCTTAATACTAGAGTTTGCATAAGAAAATAACGAAGAACACAATATACATTATTGTCAGATATATAGTAATTTTTCAAGACACTGATACAGCAAGTAATGTCTGAAAAATTCTGGGTTGAAAAGAAAGCATCAAGGAGGAGAAAGATCCTAGTTTGCCATGAAGCCCGGCATAGGTTTCGTCTTATTCGCCACTTCTTCGCCTGCACGTGTGACTGCTTCACGGTGAAAAAATACAACATTATTCTCTGCAACTAAATAAAAAAAGGAAAAATCATTAACATGATTATAGAAAATTATCTTAAATATACTTACAATTAATAACAAACAAAAAAAAATATTAACTTATTTGACATCAGAAAGTTAATTACAATATTTTATATCAAAAAAGAGTAGACTGTCACTCACGCATCCTATAGAACTGCAGTTATTTGGTTTTGAACCATTTCTCCATTTCGTACTTCACGTTGCAATATACAAATATTAGGTTCTATTGTTTCATTGTATGCTTTTGTATCTTCTTCGGTGCTATTATCAACCCGTTTGTTAGCCTGACACTCACGAAATAGTTGGTCCTCGCCGTAATTTCTATATATAAAATTATGTAGCACAACATAAGCCACCGCTATACCACATTGTGTCTCGTAAGGATATGGTTGCATTTTATAAAATATTTGAAACCATCATTTAAATATGGCAAATGTCCTCTCTACACAATTTCTTAAACTGGCGTGCATGTGATTAAACTTATCCTTCGGATTCCGATGTCGGAGTCGACCGTAATCAAACTGTTCGATGTGGTACCGCTCATTTTGAAATGGTGCGAGAAAGTTGCTAGTATTGGCATAGCCGGTATCCACAAGATAGTATTTACCTAAAAATAAACTATGATTAGCATTACGAACATTATCATTCATGTTTAAACAAAAGCAAAAGTACAAGTTTCACCTTCGGGGACGAAGAAATCGCCTCGTGTTAAATATTCTCGTAAGACTCATGCGTTTGCCGTAGATCCCTCCCAACCACTACAAATGTACAAAAATTTCATATCAAAAGACACAGCTATCATAACATTTTGGTAAGCAACCCATGCCTATCTCGAAATAGAAGTTGCATTTCTCGACTCACAATCGCAGGCATATGGGTATCATCTATAGCCCCGAGTGTATCCTATAATGAAACACATAATATGTTAAAATTTAAGTTGGCATTACTCAGATAATATTATAGAAACTTATTTCATCTTGAAGAAGGGATACGCTCCTCTTCGATTAAGAATTGCGGGATGGATTGAAACATCATCAGGCGGTAATTATATATAATCAATTTTCAGTGAGATAATGTCTTGTAAGACTTTATTGAAGTACCTACTTATAGTCTCTGCAAAGTATTAGAATGCCACTTGCAAGTCTCTGTTAGATGCCCCTCGAGCAACCGAGTAAAGAAAAATTCCTACTTGTAATTCAGATGATACATGTTGTGTAGACACGATACTTCCCCGTTTAACTAGCAATCTAGTGAGCTGTATAAATACTTGGAGCACAGCTCTAAAGGTCTGGAAACATTGTTCTTCATTGTCTCATAGCCTCCATCCTAGTAAACGGTTGATTATTTAGTGGACGAGGTGCTCTTCTCGCATAGGTTGAGGAGCCTTGTATCTGATCAGAAATGTTATCTTCCACGACCCTCTCCATTTCTTGCTCCTCATCATCAATAATGTCACCATAATTAGACATCTTGGTGTTACAAAGATAAACACACTTCTATCATAGCATCCGCAATAAGGTCTATCTATAAATAGAGATGACCTGAGTCACATGATAAATAGTTGTCGGAGTGATAAGTCATATTTGATTGATAGGAGCTGACTTATCACTTAGACATGACATGACACAAGATAAGTTCACATGCAAAAGTTGTCGCAATGACATGCAAAAGTTCACATGTAAAAGTTGTCGGAGTAATAAGTAATGTCTGATTGATAGGACGTGTCATCTTGGTGTTACAAAGATAAACAGTTGTTTCATGCTACAAAATTTTAGAGAGAATCACATATGACACAGGATCTGAAACACGACAAATCAAGAGAGGTAGCTTTTTGCAAGCCTTACAAGACTTACAGTCGCAATGACATGAGTCATCACATGTCCAACAGTTATAACAAATAAAGAGAGTATAAAAAAGTTAATAGCACGAGTTCTCACATGTTTAACAGTACATGCAATGTCCATAAACACAGACTCATTGACACGACATTATCAATCGGACAAATTCCAATAAAGTTTACATGCAAAAGTTGTCAGACTGATAAGTCATACCTGATTGATAGGACGTGCCATCTTGGTGTTACAAAGATAAATACATATTATAATCCACAGAGATTCACAAAAAATAATAGTGATACAGAAATTGACTTCTGAAAGCATCTGATGATAGCAATATCTTCTTGACACAATTGATTTAAAATTCAAAATATAAATATAAATATAAAACTCAGTTGGGACAACATTAGACTGAAAATCTGAAGTTTGCGTGTTCGATCGACGCTCGCCGCAAATGATTTTTTTCAATTGTTTATCATAAAATTAATATATTGTATTTAAATTTTAATACAACAATTTAGTTCTAAAGCTGTTCAGTCCGAGTGGTTAAAGACTTTTGCATGAAGTACATATAGATCTTTGATTGATGTTTGTTGTGATTTTTGGAAGTTTTTCTTCTTTTTTCTCTAGGGAAAGAAATCTCCCTTTTTCTGTGAGAATTTGAGGCTTCCAAATTATGAAATTATTGTGATGTTCGGAAAAAAAAAGTTTGTATTGATCTCAAATTAAATGTTGAATCGAATTGTTTCTTAATTAATTTGGATCGACAGTATCTATTTCTTTTTGTGAAAAGAGCCTTCTAATAATTTTATTTGCAAGAATGGTTAAATTCTCTGATGACAAATCATTTGCAGCCATTGAGGGCAAGTTTTCCTATTTTAGGGCTCGCGAATGCAAGTTCTGTATTCCGTGGTTGGAGCCATATTTTGTACATTTTGAAGGCAGCCAACCAACCAAGCACGGTAAATGTAAATAAATTATATATATAATAACTAATTTGAATAAATATGATCATTTAATATATTAATTATACTTATAGGTATTTCACGAAAGAAATGCGATCCAAGTTCAACAACAGTGACCGACAATTGCTACCAATGTAAGCGGATCCAATTTCAGTAGGAAGAGGATTTACACGTAGTTTCAATCAATTCACATGCAGGACTATAAAAGCAATCCACAACCACAAATAAATTCATACAAAGAATGCATTGCGCGTCCAATTTCAGTTTACAGTTGAGTATATTAAACAATCCTCAAAAATCATCCTCCAGCATTGTTGTTAGCAACGAGTACTTGACCTTGAGAGAGATCCTGCCACCCTCCACAGTCAGCTTGGCGCCAGTCACCACCCAATACCTTGGAAGGTCATCTAGCCCCCTTGTCATCTTAGATGTGTCAACAAACTTTGATATCTTTGGCACTTGAATTGGCACTGGTGGCCCCTTGGGAAATACTGCCGAGTTCACCTCCACCTTCGGCTTTGTTGCAGGCGTAGGCATCTGGCCCGAGCTGAAGCGTGAGCTAATGAAAGAAGAGATTGAATCGGACTTTCGTGAGAGGCTGGCTGGGCCAACCCACTCTGATATTCGAATGTTCATGGACACAACATTGCAGAAGCCAAGCTGGAGGAAAAGAACTTTCCGCATTGCTGTTTCCTTTACTTCTAGCCATGCCTTGGTTACAATGAAGGCAGAGTCATCAATGCAAGTGCCATTGTATTGGACGGGGGCTATACAGACATGAGAGAGCAGTGACCATTTGATGGGCTCAAAGTAGTCCTGTTGGTTCAGGGATTCAAAGTCGTCATCTGTGCTAGTGGGCTCATCAGAAAGCTAGAAGACACTAGGGAGCGATGCAAGATGCTAGAGATGGAGTGCTAGCCGGCTATTCCTCTTGCCTTCCAAGAATAGACGAAGCCCAGTTACTGGACGATTTTTGGAATCAGCCTGTGATGGATAAATTGTCAAAAGAATATTTTAATTGCTGCCAGATAAATGAGAAATTTAACATTATGGATCATTCATAGTTCTAATGTATCATTCACAAGAGGTCAGTTCACTTAGAAGTGCCTTCCAACAATTCACATCCTCATTAGGCACTTGTATAAAAATATAAATGCTAAGAATTATACACATCATAATAACAACAAAGTTATCAAAAAAATGGTAGTACCTACAAGGGCTTTGTTTTGCAGAAGCAAGATAACTTCAGAGCACAAATATATGAGTTCCAAGTGAACTACTGCCAAAAACACTTGCTTAGTTGCCGCTCCAAGGTAACAGTTCCATAAAATTGAGACTGTTAATACTTGTGTTGCTGCTACAAACTAAACACCAAACTTCAATTATACTTATGATAAAACCATCAAACAGTGACTTGTATTAAATTATACACCAGAAAGCACCATTTTAATGATTCGTTCCTACATCAAGGGCAATTAAAAAGTAAAATTTGCTGATAGAACAACCAAACGCAAACACAATAATACCTTAGAAATCCATGAAAAGTATCAGCATCTCACAATTCAGTAAGAAAACATATCAAATAGCTCAGAAATCAGTAGCAACACGTGTTCCAAGTACCAACAAGGAGCTTGCCCCTGGACCTATGGAGGATCCAGTTGGGGAAAATGACGAAACCCTACTCATACATTATCCCATCATCTGACAACCTACTCGGAGTTACCTAAGATTTGAGGGGATGACAAACATGATTTACCTACCTTTGTTGCTTGGTTTATATTAAATTTTGCTATTAGCATGTCAGCCCATAATTTCAGCCCAAACGGGTCCTCCTCTAACAAAAATAATCTTGATGCATTAGATCTTTCAGATATTCAGCGCATTTAAACCTGTCTGAAGTGTCAAAAAAAATAAGGCTGAACTGGTCATGCACTTGTTATACTTGTCGTCAGTGTGTTCACCTCCGACATGAGCCTTCTTGAGATATATTTCATCCAAAACATCATACTTTCTCTCAAGAATATCCATCCACCTGTTTATAGTCTCCTAATTAGCATTTTCTGCAGACTTGGTCGTAGTACTTCTTAGGAACTTTCCACTACATCTCCTGCTATTTTTTCCATTGCTGCCATCGAATCCTTCAAGAGAGCGTTTTCCACGTGGCCCAGAAGTAGGGTTCTCACCAAGAAACAAGTTCCTCTGAGCGATACAATTGTCTGGATCATTGTCAACCTCAATGTTTTGCCTCACCGGTGAGCCGCTCGAATCGGATCCCTCTCGTGGTATCGGTGGCTCTGCAGGTGCACTTCTCAATGATTGCATCCACCTTACTGTCGCAATTGAACTCTTCACCATTATTTCTACCTCAAAAAACTAAGGAAACCCAATGATCTAGGCATTTTTGTATTATGGGTTGTGCTTCAAAAAAAAAGTATTAGAAATAAAATTTCATAATGTATTCGGAAAATTACAACATAAAGTGTAACATACCATAAAGAAATATCTCATTACTCCCAAATCTCCTGCTGTTGGCCTGTGACTGTCATAATCCCACGTCCATCTGCTCTTATTCTGCATAAATTGAAAGTCATTATGCCTTTCTTTCAGTCTCTTCCATCTAGACCTTAATTGGTCTACATCGCGTACCACGATAAATAATTCATTGAATTTTTGCACAACTATATTCCAAGATTGCTTTCTAAAATTATCACCATTGTTCCTTCCTTCCATCAACGTGTTCTTCCATTAGCAACCGAACAAATAAAGTGTCCTCATCAATGGTCCTATTTGGGGAGCGTACATTCTTATTAGAAAATTGTCTAACTTGCTGAGTTGATTTCCCCTTGCCTTGTGTTCGAGGACTTCGCCGAATTGGTGGATTTTGAGCATCCATTCCTGTATTAAAATCACAAGAAGTACATCATTGTTTCAACACAAGGATGATGTCCAGAATATGATACAATTTTTGGCCAAAAAATGTCCAAGAACTCACCGGATTAGGCGGTGGACGAGAGAGTGGGGGAGGGCGAAGAGGCGGGAGAAGAGATCATTGGATTAAGCGATGGACGAGAGAGTGGGGGAGGGCGAAGAGCGCTGCTCGGCCGAACAAAACTTGTCAAAAATACCTGCAAAAATACACCGAAGAATCAAAATTTTGCTTCACCAACAAAAATTTGACAGAGTCCTCGCCGGCTAGGGCTTTTTCTCTAGGGACGTTCTCCACTCTGTGTCACCGATCGATTTCCGCTGGAGCGAGATCGAGAGTTGCCAGCGCGGAGGATGAAGAGGATGAAATTAGGGTTTCGATTTCCGGTGGAGCGAGATCAAGAGTTGCTGACGCGGAGGATGAAGAGGATGAAATTAGAGTTTCATTGTGGCTGGAGCGAGATCGAAAGTTGCCGGCGCGGAGGATGAAGATGATGAAATTAGGATTTCATCGTGGTTGGTGCGAGATTGGGAGTTGCCAGCACGGAGGATGAAGAGGACGAAATTAGGGTTTCATCGTGGTTGGAACGAGATCGGGAGTTGCCGACGCGGAAGATAAAGAAGATAAAATTAGGATCTCATCGTGGCTGGAGCAAGATCGGAAGTTGCCGATGCGAAGAATGAAGAGGATGAAATTAGGGTTTCATCATGACTAGAGCGAGATCGGGAGTTGTTGGCGTGGAGGATGAAGTGGATAAAAGAGTTTCGATTTCCGCTGGAGCGAGATTAGGAGTTGCCGACGCAGAGGATGAAGAAGAGGAATTAAGGTTTCATCGTGGTTGGAGCAAGATCAGACAATAGATATGCACGAGGGCATTTTAGTTATTTTTTAATTAAAATTTAATTAAATTATGTAATATTAGTCATGATTAAATTTTTGGTATTTGGATGATAGGCTAGTCAATAATTGGTCAGAAAAGAAACGGTTCCAAGACTCTTTTATTAAATGAAAGGCTGTGATCAAAATAGATCTCAATCCAACGCCCAATCGTCATCATCCGCTGCCTTCTATATTAAGCCTCTGTAGGGTTTACAATCAATCCCCGGACTTCTCTAGGGTTTTTGGCGCTCCCGAGCACTTCCCCAATGATGGTGAGCTTGTTCATCTCCTCGATTTCTGTTATTATCCGTTTCTTATGTTTTCTCTCTCGATTTCAACCAATCGAAGTGTTGAATCCTAATTTTTAAGTTGATCCGTGTTTCTGGGCGTCAAAAATCCCATTTTTCTGATTTTTTCGATGGGATTTTAGGTTTTTGTTGTAGTTTTGACGGTCTTGTGATTGAATAGGTGCTCCCCAACGACATTGATCTGCTGAACCCGCTGGCCGATCTTGAGAAGAGGAGCCACAAGCTCAAGAGGCTTGTTCAATCTCCGAACTCTTTCTTCATGGTAATTTTCTTTTTATGATTCTGTGTATTCAAATTTTTTTTCTTGATTCTCTTGTTTTAATATTGTTTTATTCCTCTTCTCGTGTCATGATTGAAGGATGTGAAGTGCCAAGGTTGCTTCAACATGTAAGCACCTAAAAATCTTTTCCTTTAATAAGATATAATTTTCTGAAATTAGAATTTGCTGCTTTTAATGAGATTGATGCAAAGTTTTGGTTTTCATTGCAGTACAACTGTTTTCAGCCACTCGCAAACTGTTGCCGTCTGTGGGAACTGCCAAACTGTGCTTTGCCAGCCCACCGGAGGCCGGGCCAGGCTCACTGAAGGTTGCTCTTTCCGGAGAAAGGGTGATTGATGGTAGTGTGTTCTTGATCGCTGCTATTTCTTGACGAGGATATCAATTGTAGGAATGTTTGCCTGCCACTACTGAGGTTTTGGAGTTTCTTTTGATGTGAAATTTCATTTATATGTGGAATTTTCTAGTTAGAAGTATTTGTTCTGGGAAGTACTTTCTCGTATCGATTGTCATTTTTGTGGTTTGATTCAAAACAATTTATCAATTATGTGAAAATAGTGAATGGTGTTCAATCCTATTGTTGTGCTTTTGTTTGGGCAATCTTTTAGTTTATATCTCATTGATCTTGTTGGGTTAGTTTCTTGGTTGCAAAGTTTATTTTGTACATCTGTTGTTTGTAGCTGTAAGCTCAAATGCTGGTTCTGTGTTGGATGTGCTTCTTAGAAATAGTACTTCTGAAAATTACTTTGTGATATCTGTCGTCAGTTTTGTGGTTTGGTTTGAAACAATTTACCCATTATGTGAAAAGAGTGAAGTTCGTTCAATTCCATTGTCATGATTTTATTTGGGTAATCCGGTAGTTTAAATCACAGAAGTTCTTAGATCGTACTTAGCACATCTAAGGTGTTACATTGCTTATCGCAAAGGATTACCACCCTTTTGTGGCCAATGCTTCATTGACTTCAGCTTGATGCTATGGATTTAGAATATTGTCTCGGATTTTAGTTTTCCCCTTGTTTCTTTCACTGACCTTGTCATAACTCTGTTCTATTTACTTGGGTCAAAATGAAGCTTGGTATTTTTTCCTTTTTGGTGCCGTGTTCTCTACATATTTATTATCCTAAGGCAGTGGAAAGATATCATATCTACTTTTGAAACTGATAGCACTTTGTCGAATAAGAGTCAAGGTGTAGCTTGGGCTTTATTCAGTTAGCTCGTGCTTCTGAAGATAGAGGTGGCACAAATTTTAAATCCAACATCAGATAAAGCATACTTAGATAACCACTAAGTTGTATAATATTTTTCATTGTATTTTTCCCAACCTCATTTAGCCCAACGGAAGAAAGCTCTGGTTATATTCACAACCATTTGGAAGGGTAAGCTGTTGGGGCCATTGCTTTGTTCTTTGACGTTTGATATCTTTGGTATAGTGTTGCAGGTGGACGTGTTCGGAGTTGTTATCGGGCTGTTATCAGCCATGTGGGCTCTGCCACGCAGGTTTGAGCCCACGCATGTTCGAAACCTGCCGTCCACGATTTTTAAACATAATTCCTTTGGCTTAAATTTTGTTTTATTTTTTTTTTTCTGAGGAAGCACTGTAATGTTTTTTTGGCTTAATTTTTTTCTATTTTCAGGAAGCAAGTTAAAGTTTATGATTCACGATAAACACCGGATGAAGGCGTGGTTGCAACTCCCGCGAGCTTGCTATCAACACTTAAAAGCCACCTTGTGAACGGATTCAAATTTGACACTATTTGAAGAGAGATGACTTTTTACTCATTCAGAACGAACATACGTGGGATTGACAGTCTCGAAATTAGGGTTTGCACTAAAGGCAAATCATGTCCAATAAATAGACGTAATTTGTGTCACATCCACTCTGTCTCAACCAAAATACTAGTCGGCCCTTGTAAATTTTAGATGAATGAACTTGTCCTATATAATGCATACTGCTATCAGAGCTTGATTCGTTACGGACTTCGATCCGAAATTTTTCTCAAGATCACGATCCTCTAATTCAACTTTCTATCAATTTACAATAAAGAGTTTCTAAGGATTGTATTTTGAAACATAAAATGTTTATTAATTTTCATAATACTCAGTTTGATTTTCCATGATCGGAGGTTCCCAAGCCTAACTACTTACCTCAGTGTGGTCCTTAACTGGACTTACCAAATCATAACCTCCTAGAAGATGGGCTTGGTTTTGGACCCCGATTGGCATAATTGGCAAGTTGATTTTTGGTTGTGAATTTGGTTTGTTTGATTTGATCTATCATTGGTTCCCCCGAACCCCAAGAGTCAATTCCATCTCTGACTTGACATGCAGAGTTAGCAATTACCAATTACCGTGACTTCTCGGAGATCGAGCTATTACCTCATCAAATCACATGAAATTATTAGAGTTCACTCTTCAAGAGATGACAATGTTGAGCCACCAATTTAGTTGTCGAGTTGTCATTTGATGCTGACACATGTTCTTTGTGATTGTCACCCAAACCACTTGTGGCAATCAAAATTGGATATGTGACGTGTCTTTCATGATTCAGGTGAGAATTTTGAACACCCCCCTTTTGGATTTTTGTGGTTTGGATTAAGCCACATGAAGAACATCCAATAGTTCAGTGGGCCATATATAAGGTCCTCTTCATCCCCAATGCCCATTTTTTGGCCCTTCAAACCTCCTGCATGTCTTCTCCAACAATCACTTCGCTCCAATGCTCACTTGGCCCAACCCCATAATTTTTTGAACTTAGGACTCACTTAGATCTTGTTCATGAACAAGACCTTGAAGAAAAAAGTTGGAGCTCCCCTAGTCACCCCATTTCAAACTCCAAAGATGAGGAAGGCAACCGAAGGGAAGAATGAGCATGCCCCCATGGCTAAAGCCCATCTCCCATGACCGAGGCTCCGAGTTGCAAAAAGAAGAAAGCTTAAGAGGGGGAGAGTAGTGGCCAAGCAAAGGCTCAAGGAAAGAAGAAGAGGAGGAAGTGGGTGGTTATGCAATGATCATTGACTTGCGCTTGAGCCTCTCTTGAACTGTAAGGGATTCAATGCCCCGAATCTGATGAACTAGTTGGGGCCTTCCAAGCTAGGAAAGAGCCTTCCGCCTGAATGCGGAAGAGTATTTTAACCTTGATCTTTGAATGGATTTGAGCTCCAAGGTAGCTTCGCTCCAAGATGATGACTTCTTCATACAAGGAGTCTAGGCCTACATAGATGTAAGTTCCCTTTTTTTTTCTTACCTTTTTTCACAAAGAGTTTTCCTCAAAAATTATGCTTAACTTTTGAGTTAGCTATGACTGATGGAGTTCTTCTATCTAGTAGGTAAAAAATATTATGATACAAAGAAATTGGCGATAGCCAAGAAGTCCATGACCACTGCTGCCAAGCTAGAGCTCCTCCTCCTCCTCTAAAATCAGTTGGAGAGCTTTCGGTTGAACACCAAGGTGGAGAAGTCTAGGGCTAAGGACAAGAAAATAGTTTTGCGAACTATGCATGACACCATTATGCAAAGGTTGGAGGAACTTCAATCCTAGCATGACTTCGAGCTGATAGCTCAGGAGGACATAGTAGCAACATACCTCTAGCATTTAGAGCTCATGCAACTCATTGAATAGGCCAAGAGCAAGATAGTGGAGGAGTTCCAAATCAGGAAGGAGAATCTATGGTCTTGGGCGCAACTTTTTGCCAACTCCTATGAGGAAGGATACTTATGTTGTCGAGACATGGAGGTCTAGACCCATTGACGCCTAGACTTTGACCCCTTTGGCCTCCACATCTAGCTCTATGATGAACAAAGGGTCATTGGCCTCAAAAAGAAATATGAAGAGCTGATCTTACAAGATCCACTTCTTGAGGAGGATGAAGAAGCCGAGAACAGCTTTACCTTGACCTACTAGCTTGGGAAGGTGGATAACGAAACCAAAGCTTCGGAGCTGAAGGACTAAAATTTGTATTTGTGCTTCATATGTAACTTCATTTTTTTTTTTTGCGGAGCTGAATGTTTTGTAATAGCAATAGTATTAATGAAGAAAAGCTTATCTTCATTTTGCAATGTTATGGTTCGGATGTAAATGCATAACCCCTATATTAATTTTTTATTAGTTGAAGTTTTATTTCCAAACTGCTTTCATACTCTGCAATGAAAGGATCATTTTGATGTAGAATATAGTCTTTTTTATTATAATATCAATGAAAAGCTTTTACTTGTTTTTTGCACAAGTATTAATTAGGATACGATGGGTTGTTTAGCTTAGATTTTCTTTACTATTATTCACACAACAATAATCCAATGAGTTTCAACTAGATTTTCACCAAACCAAACTCAATTTTATTTGAAACAGAACTTCATTTGGTAATAATTCTTTGCTTGAGTCAAAAACGATTTTATCCTCAACAATTTAATCAAGTTTTAACTCGGATTATGAACTAAAAACTTGATCTAGATTTTTTTGCCTCAAATTTTTTAATAATATCCAAGTTTTACCTCAAGATAATCAATAAGCTCAAGTCGTATTCGATCCTTAGAATAAGCCTCATCCATCATGATGAACGCCAAAGTGAGGCCTTTATTCACTGAGCGATATAGTGTTTGGCTTACTTATATTAGTTACGCAGACAAATGCATAATTTGGTATTGAGCTTGTGTTCCTTTGGGTAGGTGCATGCCTATATTTGGGTAGTTTTTCATTCAAACTAAATTTCGTTAAAATTTGACTAAGATATATTTTTGTATGCCACTAGATTATGACAATCTTGGTAGGACCTAATCATAGTTAAGTTTGCTTGAAAATTGAATTCGATTGGGACCTAAATTATTATAAAATTTGGACTAATATTGAACTCAAAATTTCTTAAAAGTTTTGGGCCAAAATGAAAAAATAAATTTTTATGAATAAGTTCTTTTCTGGATTTTACTTACAAATAAGTTGTTGGATTGAAAATTTTCATAAAAAGGTGCATGAAAATCTTAAAAATAATAAATTATTCCTCACATAATTTAGAATTTACAAAAAGACCTCTTAAAATATTGATAATTACAAATTAGCCTTTACAAAATCTAAAATTTATAAATAAACCTTTTAAAAATTTATATATTATAAATGAATCTATGGGACTTTTCACTTTTGGTAAATAAACCTTTTGTAAAATATTAAATTATAGATTCAATATTCAAAAATTTACAAATAAGCCGCTTGAAGAATTTTATTTGTAAATAAGTTTAAATTTTATTATTTTGTAAAATTTTTTTACAAAAATGCCCTAACAATTTTTGAAATTTATAAATAGGTCCTCTGTATTTTTTTTAAAAAAACCCCTAAATTTTATTGAATTACAAATGGGTCCAAATCTTTCACAAAAATTTTAACAAAACCCTCTTGTAAATTTGATATTGCAAGTGGTCACAATTTTCAACTTTCCTTATCCACAATGATTCCTTATTTAATCTAAATAAATTTTCATCCAAAACAACATGACATCCACATTATCACATTGATTCAAATTTTGAAACTTAGATCGATCCAACTAGATCATCTGTTTGCACCCTATAAAACCTTGAAAAGATCAAAAGGAAGAGGAGATTAGAGATTAGAGGACTGTGAGAAGAGAAAAGGTCAGTGAGTCAAAGAACACAATAAAAAAGTTGGAGATCAAATACGAAAAGAATTGGGTGAATTTTGTTACTTAGCTTATTGTTTGTTTCATCCTTCTTTGTGCGCTTCTGCCCTCGTCACTTCTACAAGGTATCCACTGCTCTGATCCCGCTGCCCATGCTTTGGCCAGTCTTGCACCTTGTTCATCAAACTTGAGCCCTCTACATCAGCCTATATGTAGCTCATCCGAACCACCCCTCTGCATCTTCTCCCTTTTGCCTCATTGCCCATCGCACTCCTACACCAGGTGAGCTATATGACAGCCATCTTCATTCCACACCCCTACTGTCCACATCCCAATAGGCCCTAGGTCTTCGTTTCTACTTGTCGATGCTTCAGACTGCGGTCAAGGGAGTGCCAAGCTGGTTGAGTCCTCTCCAAGCCAAAACAACTGCTAGCACCACTCCTGCTTGTGTGCCATCATTGGAGGTCATGTGTTGCCCATGCTAACCATTTCATGCTTTGTCCACGGGCACCACAGCTCGCTACTACCCACCTTGGCCACCTTCAGCAGTTTTGCTATGTCCATATGCGCCTCTTGCTATTGTGTGACCCCACCATGCTGCCGAGTGCTGCCACCTTCGTGTGGACCTTGTTACATCCCCACGGCTCCCCACCCACATGGAGCTCGTCCCCGTCCGCCGCATCACCAAAGGCCAAGCCTACGCCAGCCACAAGGCTAGATTTAACCAGAGTTGTCCTGATAACTAGCACCCTTTTGCATGCTTTTCCAAAGAGGGGATGCCATGGGCTTATAGAGCGGGTGAGTCTTTAGTGTCGAAACCTGTCGGATGCTTTAGGTAATAAGGGCCCGTTTGGTACGGGGTCAGGGTCAAGGGTCAAGATTAAAGGAAGGGGTAAAATGTAAAACGCTAATGCGGTCAACTAAATTCCGTTTGGTCCCTGATCTAGTTAACAGATGGTTAAATTTTTGTATTGACTAAAATGCCCTTGGTTGAGTAGTCTTCGTATTACTGTTCATCTTCCTCTCCGGCGGAGATCGCGCGCGGAGCCGATCGCCCGATCTCGGCCGCAGAGCCCGGGCAGCCGAGCTCGCCTGCTGCCCGAGCTCGCGCGCGGAGCCGGCCCTCGAGCTCGCCCGCGGAGCTCGCCGCGAGAGCTCGCCCCCGGCGGCTGGGCGGCCGAGCTCGCCCGAGGTCACCCGCGGAGCCCGCCGGCTGAGCTCGCCCGCAAAGCCCGCCGCGAGAGCTTGCCCCTGGAGGCTGGGCGCCCGAGCTCGCCCGAGGTCACCCGCGGAGCCAGCCGCCCGATCTCGCGCGCGGAGTCGGCCGCCCGAGCTCACCCGCGGAGCCCGGGCGCCTGAGCTAGACCGAGCTCGCGTGCGGAGCCGGCCGCCCGAGGTCGCCCGCGGAGCCTGCCGCCTGAGCTCGCCCGCGGAGCTCGGGGGGGCAGCTCCGCCGCGGAGCTCGCGCACGGAGAAGATGAACAGTTGGCGAGATTCGAGGGGATCTCGGAGGAGAAGGACGGCTGTGATTGCGAGGATGATAGAGAGTAGAAGGTGGTGGGTTGAGTGCAGGACGTCGACGTCTGTTGCGGTGAAGGATGTGTGTGTGCTGGAAGTGGATGGGGCAGTGATGGCGGAGATAACGTCTGTTGCACAGGGAGGAGAAAATCTTCATATTTTGTTATATCCCCAAAGGTAGGATTTCGTTGTGTCAAGTATGTACGAATTTCGTAATTCCAGCAAAAAATTGGGAAAATGCGTATTCAAATATAGTAAAAGTATTGTAAGTGATAGTGTCTCTTGCATTTCACAGCACAATAGCTTGTACATTACAGAAAAGGAGACTCCAAACACTACAACAATAATTAACGGCGCTAATTAACAAGAAACAGTGAGTACTGACTGAAAAACACAACATACATTATCATCAGATACATATAATAATTTCGAAAGACACCGGAAACAGCAAGTACTGTCTGTAAAAGTCTGGGTTGAAAATAAATCAGCAGCGAGTACTTCTTCGGCTACACGTGTGACTGCTTCGCGGTGAAAGAACACAACATTATTCTCTGCAAGTAAATAAAATGTGAAAAAATTATTAATATGATGTTAGAAAATTAAAAGTAAACTATCACTTACGCTTCCCACAGAGCTGCAGTTATTTCGTTGCGAAGTATTTCCCCGTATCGCACTTCACGTTGCGATATACGGTTGTTGGGTTCAGATGTTTCATTGTATTCTTCCGAAAATTCTCCAGTGCTATCATGAACCCTTTCGTTAGCCTTGCAGTCATGAAACAGCTGGTCCTCACCATAATTCCTGCGTATAAAATTATGTGACACAGCACAAGCCACCATTATAGCACATTGTGTTTCATAAGGATATGGTTGCATTTTGCGTAATATTTGAAATCGTTGCTTAAATACACCAAATGTCCTCTCCACACAATTTCTCAGACTGGCGTGCATGTGGTTAAATTATCCCATAATATGACAGCCTATTCGGAGTTATTCAAAATTTAAGGACACGACATATGAGATTTACGTAACTGTGTCTTACTCCTTTTTATATTAAATTCTGCTACTCGCCTCTCAGCCCATAATTTCAGCGCAATTGAATCCTCCTCTCGTATAAAATATTCTAGATTATGTGTTTCCTTCAGACATTCAGCACATTTAAACCTGTCTGCAGGGCTAATAAAACTCGGTTGAACAACTTGTCCATGCACTTTTTTAACGTATCACTTGAAGCAACTTTTTCACTATACTTTTTGTCCATAATGTGCATCCACCTGTCGAAAGACTCTGGAGTCGTAGTTTGGTAAGAATGGCTCGTGGTACTTTTCATGAACTCTCCACTACGTCTCCTGTTATTTCTTCCACTGCTACGATCTAACCCTTCATGAGAGCGTTTCCCATGTGTCACAGAAGTAGGGTTCTCATCAGTAAATAACCTCCGAGCGAGACTACTGTATGGATCGTCCTCAGCCTCAGTGTTGATTTGCATCGCTGGTGAGGCGGTCGAATCCGATCCCTCTTCTGCTGTAGGTGGTTGTGAAGGTGCACTTCTCGATGATAACATCCACCTTCCTGTCGCAATTGAACTCTTCACCATTTGTTCTACTCAAAAAACTGAGGAAACCCAATAATCCAAGAATTTTCGTATTGTGGATTGTGCTACCAAAAAAAAGAAAAAGTGTTAGACATAAAGTTTTGGTTTGTATTCCGAATGTTACAACGTAAAATGTGAAACATACCATAAAGAAATCTTCCATTACTCTCGAATCTCCTGCTGTTGGCCTATGCATCTGATAATCCCACGTCCATCCGCTCTTGCTCTTCATAAACTGAAATTCATTATACTTTTCTTTCAGTCTCTTCCATCTATACCTCAATTGCTCTGCATCTCGTACAATCGCAGATAATTCATTTAATTTCTGCACAACTTTATTCCAAGATTGCTTTCTGAAATTACCACCCTTGTTCCTTCCATCATTGTGTTCTTCCAGTAGCAACCGAACAAGCAAACTGTCCTCAGCAATGGTCCAATTTGGGGCGCGTCCAGCCTTCTTAGAAGACTGACCAGCTTGTTGAGTTGATTTTCCCTTTCCTTGTGTTCGAGGACTTCGCCGAACTGGTGGAGTGTAAGCATCCATTACTATAGTAAAACCTGAATTCGTAAATCTGCAGAACATGAAAGCACGTTTAACACTGATTTGCAAGAAAACCTAAAACAAGCTTTATATAAGCAAATTCCACATTAAGTCATGTATGCATCCATAGATTAAGTTAATGATAGTTTTTATAACATAACAAAGAACGGAAAAAAAATAATTCAAAAAAATGACGGGAGAGAAACATATATGTTTAAAGAGAATAAATTAAACAAAAAACACCAAATTCTAAGAGTCGCAGAAAAATGTAGATTATGTTCAAGATAATTGTATCTATGCAACTCTTAAAATAACGAGAATTGCTAAATATTTTCTGAAGCAATCAACACAAAATAAAAGTTGGAAGTCATGTTGATAGCTAATCACCAGAAACTATTACAACATGAAATATGAAATCATTACACCATACTAGATCACAATCAGCTGCCTGATCAAAAGAAGCTGTAATCCGCTAAGCTTTTGAATGCACTGCATGCGGGTTCAGAAGCTCGCCACACTTCTGTAATGGAATGGTTGTGGGTCGCACTAAAGCCAATCCAATCTGCTTGCAGTCTTTTCCCCAATTGCTTTAGTTGGACACTGTAATTAGCAATTAAAAAATGTCGCATTGGCTCCCATGGACATAATTAACATGTGTTCCTCAAGCCAATAAATATGAAATTTTCTATGTAAAAATTCCCAGAATTGGCTTCTATCCAATGTTAGGAAACAATCCGAACATTTTACACATACAGTACCTACATTAACACCAGTTCTTGTGTTCCATTTTGGTCTAAGCTACATTCTTCTTCTAGTTTAATCAAAAAATAGAAAAAAATCAAAAATCAAAAAATAGTCATAATAAACAAGATATTATTCTGATTTTCCATTTCCATTAGATGCTGGTGCGGTAGTATGAGCATGTGTAAATCAGCTAGTTGCTATTGTTGCTATTGTTATGAAAATCACAAGTTATTCAGCAACTATAAATTTAAATAAGCATGATCCATACGAAAAATTAAGTTTGAGAAAAACCACTTTAATTATTTATATGTTGTCGGCCGGGTAGGAGGGGACTCCTGTAGCGTCCACTGCATTGTCCACGGGAAAGGAGGAGGTACAGCGTCTGCTGCGTCTTCCGCGGGGAAGGAGGACACTCATATGGCAACTGCTGCATCGTCGGCGGGGAAGGAGGATACTCGTGCCGCGTCTGCTGCGTCGTCGGCGGGGAAGGGGGAGACTCGTGCGGCTTGCGTGAGGAAGGAGGAGACTCGTCTGGTGTCGGATGCGTCCTCGGTGAGGAAGGAGCAGAGTCGTGTGTCGCCGACTGCGTCATCGGTGGGGAAGGGTGATACTCGTGCGGCGTCTGCTGCGTCGGCGGCGAGGAAAGAGGGCGGCGTCTGCTCCGTCGTCGGCGAGGAAGGAGGAGACTCGACTGGGAAGGAGCAAACGCGTGCGCCGACTGCTGCGTCGTCGGCGGGGAAGGGGAAGAATCGTGCGCTGTCTGATGCGTCGGCGGGGGGGAAGGAGGGCGGCGACTGCTGCGTTGTCGGCGGCGTCGGTGGGAGCTCTGATGCGTGTTGGGTCGCCGTTGGGTGGGGGGGAAGCAGGAGGCGTTGCGGGCGTAATTGTATCTTAGGGTTTTACTGTTCATCGATCTGAGCCGTCGGATCGAGATCCAACGGTTCAGATCAAGTGACGGTATTCGGCTGTTACCCGATCTGAGCCGTTGGATCGAGATCCGACGGTTCAGATCAAGTGAGGGTATTTTAGTCAAAATATGGTTAAAATTTAAATGAATAAAATAATATTAGTGCGGTCAACTATTTGGTGTTTGAAAGATAAACTGGTCTGGACGGGGTCAACTTAGCCCTGACCCCGTACCAAACAAGGCCTAAGAGTCTTCAGAGATCTTAGGGTCTCATATATTGAACAGTCTTTCATCTACTTGGGGATGATCCTTTCTACTTGCTGAAACAGTACCAATTTTATTAAATTACTTAGAGTGGGTTGATGATATGGTGTCTCAATTTTCATCCCAACTTGTGAGCCTTGGCATTGTGGGATCGAAGTTGACCACTCGAGATACGAAAACCTCAAGGACTGATCTCGAATCATAAACAAAAAATTATTCTAATTTAAAGTGTGCTCTCAAGTGTTGTAAGAACATAACTTCCAATAGATGCAAGTCTCTATTATTAATTAGGGATAATTACAGGTGACCCCCCGTAATTAGCCTTAATTACGGTTAACCCCCCGTAATTTCCGTAATTACCCCCACCCCTCTCAAATTCG
>RXID01018086.1:0-12248 GCA_005019695.1 Trichopus zeylanicus subsp. travancoricus | reverse complement strand
CCTTTAAGGTTAAATATGAAATTTTATTTTTTGAGGAGTCATATATGTAAAAATTAGGGTTTTCTCATCGAATCAGCGATTTCATTTTTTAAGATTATGAGGATAAATGAGTTTTTAAAATGCTTGACTCGTTTTGAATTTTTTACATTAAGAGGTTAAATATGAATTTTCATTTTGTAAGTACGTTTTCCAAGCATGTTTGAATTTTTGTTTAGTGGCACGAGAGGAAATTAGAATCTTTGAACGAGGCAAAAAATCATAGAAATATTATGACAGTATAGAAAATCATAAAATTCCATACAAATATAAGAAGGTATAAAAAAAACTCCCTTGAAAATCTCAAAAACACGAAAAAAAATATTTCCAAATTCATTAATTTTGCAAAAAATGTAGAGAATTGGTAAAAATAGAAAATATCATCAAAAGCCCTCCCAAAGACCATAAAATCATGGAAATCTAAAAAGAACCCTGAAACTTCATGAAAGTAGACAAAATCCCTTAAACTACAAAAAAACATAAAAATTCTCTTCTAAATATGCATTTCGTTCTCTAAAGGGGTACATATGCGATAGCTAAAAATTTCAGATTGAGTCTTCCGTTTTAGTTCTTAAGAAACATATATATGCCAAAAACTTGTCTCTCCGTATTTTTCTTCTTTCAAAGTGTTTTATATACCAAAATTAAGTTCTTTCAGGTTAAATATGAAATTTTATTTTTGAAAGACACATATATGTGAAAATCAGTGCATTTTTATTGAATATGCGATTTCATTTTTTCAGTTATGAGGCAAAATAATTTTTTGCAGTACTTTATTGCTTTCGACTTTTTTACCTTACGATGTTAGTATGTATTTTCATTTTTCAGATAAGTTTCCAAGCAAGTTTGAATTTTTTAAGAGGTGTACGCAAGTAAAATGAAATTTTCAAATGAGGCAAAAAATCACAGAAAATTTTCCAAAGCATAGAAAACCACAAAATTCCCTAAAAATTTAAAGATATATAGAAACCCTCCATCGAAAGTTCAAAAACTTAAAAACAACCCTTGAACGTAAAAAAAATACAAAATTATTAAATATGCAAAAATTATAGATAATTCGTAAAAGCGCAAAATAAGTTTTAAAAATACTTTGCTTCTTTTGAACTTGCTACGTTACGAGGTTAAATGTATTTTCATTTTAAGTATGTTTTTCCAGCAAATTTGAAGTTTCTTTTAAAGTGGTATATGCAAATAAATTCAATTTCTGGAACGAGGAAAAAATTCACAGGAAAATTATGAAAGTATGGAAAACCATAAAATTTTCCAAAAATGTAAAAAGTTATTAAGAAATGTCCCTTGAAAGTCCAAAAATTGAGACAAAAATGCTCCAAAGTAAATAAAATACAAGATACATTAAGTTCGCAAAAAATGTAGAAAACTGGTGAAAGTAAAACATATCATAGGAAAAACTCCGAAACTCCTTGAAATTAGAGAAATCTTAAAAAACCCTTAAATTCATGAAAATGTGAAATATCCGGAAAACTATAAAAAGTTCAAAAAAAATTATGTTTTGAATATGCATTTCATTCTCTAAATGGGTATACATGCGATAATAAAGAGTTTGAAATTGTGTCTTCAATCTTAGTTTTTAAGAGGTATATACGTCAAAAACATTTTTCTAGTTAATTTTCTTTCTTCAAAGTCGCGTATATGTGAAAATTAAGTCCTTTTCGGTTAAATATGAAATTTTATTTTTTTTTAAGAGTTCTATATGTGAAAAATCAGGGTTTTCTAATCGAATCAGCGATTTAATTTTTTAAAATTATGAGGATAAAGAAGTATTTTTAAAATACTTGACTTCTTTCGAATTTTTTACATTATGAGGTTAAATATGAATTTTCGTTTTGTCAGTGAGTTTTCCAAGCAAGTTTGAATTTTTTTCAAGTGGCGGGTAAGGAAATTAGAATCGTTGAATGAGGAAAAAAATCACAGAAATATTATGATAGTATAGAAAATCACAAAATTCCATAAAAATATAATAAAGTATAAAAAACTCCATCGAAAGCTCAAAAACCTGAAAAAACAATATTTCAAAATTCATTAATTTCTCAGGAAAATGTAGAGAATTGGTAAAAATAGAAAATATCACCAAAAACCCACCCAAAGTCCCTGAAATCATGGAAATCCTAAAAGAACCCTCAAGCATCATGAAAATAGAAAGAATCCCTGAAACTACGAAAAAAACACATAAAAATTCTCTTTTAAATATGCGTTTCGTTCTCTAAAGGGGTGTATATGCGATAATTAAATTTCTCAGATTGAGTCTTCCATTTCAGTTTTTAAGAGATATATATGCCAAAAACCTTTCTCTACGCAATTTTCTCCTTTCAAAGTGGTTTATATGCGTAAATTAAGTTCTTTCAGGGTAAATAGGAAATTTTATTTTTGAAAGAGACATATATGTGAAAATCAGTGCTTGTTTTATTGAATATGCAATTTTATGTTTTAAGTTTTGAGGCAAAATAATTTTTTGCAGTACCTTTATTGCTTTCGAATTTTTTACCTTACGAGGTTAACACGTATTTTCATTTTTCAGATAAGTTTTCCAAGCAAGTTTGAATTTTTTTAAGATGTGCACGCAAGTAAATTGAAATTTTCAGATGAGGCAAAAAATCACAGAAAAGTTTTCAAAGCATAGAAAACCACAAAATTCCCCAAAAATTTAAAGATATATAGAAACCCTCCATCGAAAGTTCAAAAACTTAAAAACAACACTTGAACGTAAAGAAAATACAAAATTTATTAAATATGCAAAAATTACAGATAATTCGTAAAAGCGCAAAATAAGTTTTAAAAATACTTTACTTCTTTTGAACTTGCTACCTTACGAGGTTAAATATGTATTTTCAATTTTAAGGTAAGTTTTCCGGGAAAATTTGAATTTTCTTTTTAAAGTTGTATATGCAGATAAATTCAATTTCTAGAACGAGGAAAAAATTCACAGAAAAATTATGAAAGTATGGAAAAACATAAACTTTTCTGAAAATGTAAAAAGTTATGAAGAAATGTCCCTTGAAAGTCCAAAAATTGAGACAAAAATGCTCCAAAGTAAATAAAATACAAGATACATTAAGTTCGCAAAAAATATAGAAAACTGGTGAGAGTAAAACATATCATAGAAAAAACTCCGAAACACCTTGAAATTAGGAAATCTGGAACAAATCCTTACCTATCATTAAAATAGAAAAAATCCGGAAACTATAAAAAGTTCAAAAAATTATGTTTTTGAATAGCATTTCTTCTCTAAATGGTATACTGCGATAATAAAGGTTTTGAAATTGTGTCTTCAATCGTATTTGTTAAGAGTATAACGGTCAAAGAAGATTTGTCTAGTTAATTTTTCTTCAAAGGGCATATATGTAAAATTAAGTCAGTTGCGGTTAAATATGTATTTTTTATTTTTTTTTAAAGAGTTATATATGTGGAAAAATCGCGGTTGTCAAATTGAATCCAGCGATTTAATTTTTTAATATTATGAGGATAAATAAGTTTTTTAAATACTTGACTTCTGTGAATTTTTTACATTATGAGATTAAATATGAATTTTCCTTTTGTAAGTGAGTTTTCCAAGCAAGTTTGAATTTTTTTCAAGTGGCGGGCAAGGAAATTAGAATCGTTGAATGAGGAAAAAAATCACAGAAATATTATGACAGTATAGAAAATCACAAAATTCCATAAAAATATAATAAAGTATAAAAAATTCCATCGAAAGCTCAAAAACCTGAAAAAAAAATATTTCAAAATTCATTAATTTCGCAGGAAAATGTAGAGAATTGGTAAAAATAGAAAATATCACCAAAAACCCACCCAAAGTCCCTGAAATCATGAAAATCCTAAAAGAACCCTCAAGCATCATGAAAATAGAAAGAATCCCTGAAACTACGAAAAAAACACATAAAAATTCTCTTTTAAATATGCATGTCGTTCTCAAAAGGGGTGTATATGCGATAATTAAATTTTTCAGATTGAGTCTTCCATTTTAGTTTTTAAGAGATATATATGTCAAAAACCTTTCTCTACGCAATTTTCTCCTTTCAAAGTGGTTTATATGCGTAAATTAAGTTCTTTCAGGTTAAATATGAAATTTTATTTTTGAAAGAGACATATATGTGAAAATCAGTGCTTTTCTTATTGAATATGCGATTTTATTTTTTAAGTTATGAGGCAAAATAATTTTTTGCAGTACCTTTCTTGCTTTCGAATTTTTTACCTTACGAGGTTAATACGTATTTTCATTTTTCAGATAAGTTTTCCAAGCAAGTTTGAATTTTTTTAAGAGGTGTACGCAAGTAAATTGAAAATTTCAAATGAGGCAAAAAATCACAGAAAAGTTTTCAAAGCATAGAAAACCACAAAATTCCCCAAAAATTTAAAGATATATAGAAACCCTCCATCGAAAGTTCAAAAACTTAAAAACAACCCTTGAACGTAAAAAAAAGATAAAATCTATTAAATATGCAAAAATTACAGATAATTCGTAAAAGCGCAAAATAAGTTTTAAAAATACTTTACTTCTTTTGAACTTGCTACCTTACGAGGTTAAATATGTATTTTCAATTTTAAGGTATGTTTTCCAGGCAAATTTGAATTTTCTTTTAAAGTGGTATATGCAAATAAATTCAATTTCTAGAACGAGGAAAAAATTCACAGGAAAATTATGAAAGTATGGAAAATGATAAAATTTTCTGAAAATGTAAAAAGTTAGGAAGAAATTCCCTTGAAGTCCAAAAATTTGAGACAAAAATGCTCCAAAGTAAATAAAATACAAGATACATTAAGTTCGCAAAAAATGTAGAAAACTGGTGAAAGCAAAACATATCATAGAAAAAACTCCGAAACTCCTGGAAATTAGAGAAATCTGAAAAAACCCTTAAACTTCATGAAAATATAAAATATCCGGAAAACTATAAAAAGTACAAAAAAATTATGTTTTGAATATGCATTTCATTCTCTAAATGGGTATACATGCGATAATAGAGAGTTTGAAATTGTGTCTTCAATTTTAGTTTTTAAGAGGTATATACGTCAAAAACATTTTTCTAGTTAATTTTCTTTCTTCAAAGTGGCATATATGTGAAAATTAAGTCCTTTTCGGTTAAAAATGAAATTTTATTTTTTTTAAGAGTTATATATGTGAAAAATCAGGGTTTTCTAATCGAATCAGCGATTTAATTTTTTAATATTATGAGGATAAATAAGTTTTTTAAAATACTTGACTTCTATTGAATTTTTTACATTATGAGGTTAAATATGAATTTTCGCTTTGTAAGTGAGTTTTCCAAGCAAGTTTGAATTTTTTTCAAGTGGCGGGGAAGGAAATTAGAATCGTTGAATGAGGAAAAAAATCGCAGAAATATTATGACAGTATAGAAAATCACAAAATTCCATAAAAATATAATAAAGTATAAAAAACTCCATTGAAAGCTCAAAAACATGAAAAGAAATATTTCAAAATTCATTAATTTCGCAGGAAAATGTAGAGAATTGGTAAAAATAGAAAATATCACCAAAAACCCACCCAAATTCCCTGAAATCATGGAAATCCTAAAAGAACCCTCAAGCATCATGAAACTAGAAAGAATCCCTGAAACTACGAAAAAAACACATAAAAATTCTCTTTTAAATATGCATTTCGTTCTCAAAAGGGGTGTATATGCGATAATTAAATTTTTCAGATTGAGTCTTACATTTCAGTTTTTAAGAGATATATATGCCAAAAACCTTTCTCTACGCAATTTTCTCCTTTCAAAGTGGTTTATATGCGTAAATTAAGTTCTTTCAGCTTAAATATGAAGTTTTATTTTTGAGAGAGACATATATGTGAAAATCAGTGCTTTTCTTATTGAATATGAGATTTTATTTTTTTATGAGGCAAAATAAGTTTTTGCAGTATTGTTTCTTTCGAATTTTTTTACCTACGAGGTTAATAAATAACGTATTTTTCATTTTTGTCAGATAAGTTTTCCAAGCAAAGTTGAATTTTTTTAAGAGGTGTACGAAAGTAAATTGAAATTTCCAAATGAGCAAAAATCACAGAAAATTTTACAAAGCATAGAAAATCGTAAAATTCCCAAAAAAATATAAAGATATATGAAAACACTCCCTCGAAAGTTCAAAACTTAAAAACAACCCTTGAACGTAAAAAAATACAAAATTTATTAAATATGCAAAAATTACAGATAATTCGTAAAAGCGCAAAATAAGTTTTAAAAATACTTTACCTCTTTTGAACTTGCTACCTTACGAGGTTAAATATGTATTTTCAATTTTAAGGTATGTTTTCCAGGCAAATTTGAATTTTCTTTTAAAGTGGTATATGCAAATAAATTCAATTTCGAGAACGAGGAAAAAGTTCACAGGAAAATTATGAAAGTATGGAAAACCATAAAATTTTCTGAAAATGTAAAAAGCTATGAAGAAATGTCCCTTGAAAGTCCAAAAATTGAGACAAAAATGCTCCAAAGTAAATAAAATACAAGATACATTAAGTTCGCAAAAAATATAGAAAACTGGTGAGAGTAAAATATATCATAGAAAAAACTCCGAAACTCCTTGAAATTAGAGAAATCTGAAAAAATCCTTACACTTCATGAAAATATAAAAAATCTGAAAAACTATAAAAAGTTCAAAAAAAATTATGTTTTGAATATGCATTTCATTCTCTAATTGGGTATACATGCGATAATAAAGAGTTTGAAATTGTGTCTTCAATTTTAGTTTTTAAGAGGTATATACGTCAAAAATATTTTTCTAGTTAATTTTCTTTCTTCAAAGTGGCATATATGTGAAAATTAAGTCCTTTTCGGTTAAATATGAAATTTTATTTTTTTTAAGAGTTATATATGTGAAAAATCAGGGTTTTCTAATCGAATCAGCGATTTAATTTTTTAATATTATGAGGATAAATAAGTTTTTTAAAATACTTGACTTCTTTGGAATTTTTTACATTATGAGGTTAAATATGAATTTTCGTTTTGTAAGTGAGTTTTCCAAGCAAGTTTGAATTTTTTTCAAGTGGCGGGCACTGAAATCAGAATCGTTGAATGAGGAAAAAAATCACAGAAATATTATAACAGTATAGAAAATCACAAAATTCCATAAAAATATAATAAAGTATAAAAAACTCCATTGAAAGCTCAAAAACATGAAAAAAAAATATTTCAAAATTCATTAATTTCGCAGGAAAATGTAGAGAATTGGTAAAAATAGAAAATATCACCAAAAACCCACCCAAAGTCCCTGAAATCAAGGAAATCCTAAAAGAACCCTCAAGCATCATGAAACTAGAAAGAATCCCTGAAACTACGAAAAAAACACATAAAAATTCTCTTTTAAATATGCATTTCGTTCTCAAAAGGGGTGTATATGCGATAATTAAATTTTTCAGATTGAGTCTTCCATTTCAATTTTTAAGAGATATATATGGCAAAAACCTTTCTCTACGCAATTTTCTCCTTTCAAACTGGTTTATATGCGTAAATTAAGTTCTTTCAGCTTAAATATGAAATTTTATTTTTGAGAGAGACATATATGTGAAAATCAGTGCTTTTCTTATTGAATATGCGATTTTATTTTTTAAGTGATGAGGCAAAATAATTTTTTGCAGTACCTTTATTGCTGTCGAATTTTTTACCTTACGAGGTTAATACGTATTTTCATATTTCAGATAAGTTTTTCAAGCAAGTTTGAATTTTTCTTTAAAGATTTGCACGCAAGTAAATTGAAATTTTCAAATGAGGCAACAAAATCACAGAAAAGTTTTCAAAGCATAGAAAAACACAAAATTCCCCAAAAATTTAAAGATATATAGAAACCCTCCATCGAAAGTTCAAAAACTTAAAAACAACCCTTGAACGTAAACAAAATACAAAATTTATTAAATATGCAAAAATTACAGATAATTCGTAAAAGCGCAAAATAAGTTTTAAAAATACTTTACTTCTTTTGAACTTGCTACCTTACGAGGTTAAATATGTATTTTCAATTTTAAGGTATGTTTTCCAGGAAAATTTGAATTTTCTTTTAAAGTGGTATATGCAAATAAATTCAATTTCTAGAACGAGGAAAAAATTCACAGAAAATTATGAAAGTATGGAAAACCATAAAATTTTCTGAAAATGTAAAAAGTTATGAAGAAATGTCCCTTGAAAGTCCAAAAATTGAGACAAAAATGCTCCAAAGTAAATAAAATACAAGATACATTAAGTTCGCAAAAAATGTAGAAAACTGGTGAAAGTAAAACATATCATAGAAAAAACTCCGAAACTCCTTGAAATTAGAGAAATCTGAACAAATCCTTACACTTCATGAAAATATAAAAAATCTGAAAAACTATAAAAAGTTCAAAAAAAATTATGTTTTGAATATGCATTTCATTCTCTAACTGGGTATACATGCGATAATAAAGAGTTTGAAATTGTGTCTTCAATCTTAGTTTTTAAGAGGTATATACGTCAAAAACATTTTTCTAGTTAATTTTCTTTCTTCAAAGTGGCATATATGTGAAAAATTAAGTCCTTTTCGGTTAAATATGAAAATTTATTTTTTTTTAAGAGTTATATATGTGAAAAATCAGGGTTTTCTAATCGAATCAGCGATTTAATTTTTTAATATTATGAGGATAAATAAGTTTTTTAAAATACTTGACTTCTTTTGAATTTTTTACATTATGAGGTTAAATATGAATTTTCGTTTTGTAAGTGAGTTTTCCAAGCAAGTTTGAATTTTTTTCAAGTGGCGGGCACTGAAATCAGAATCGTTGAATGAGGAAAAAAATCACAGAAATATTATGACAGTATAGAAAATCACAAAATTCCATAAAAATATAATAAAGTATAAAAAACTCCATCGAAAGCTCAAAAACCTGAAAAAAAAATATTTCAAAATTCATTAATTTCGCAGGAAAATGTAGAGAATTGGTAAAAATAGAAAATATCACCAAAAACCCACCCAAAGTCCCTGAAATCATGGAAATCCTAAAAGAACCCTCAAGCATCATGAAATAGAAAGAATCCCTGAAACTACGAAAAAAACACATAAAAATTCTCTTTTAAATATGCATTTCGTTCTCAAAAGGGGTGTATATGCGATAATTAAATTTTTCAGATTGAGTCTTCCATTTCAGTTTTTAAGAGATATATATGCCAAAAACCTTTCTCTACGCAATTTTCTCCTTTCAAAGTGGTTTATATGCGTAAATTAAGTTCTTTCAGATTAAATATGAAATTTTATTTTTGAGAGAGACATATATGTGAAAATCAGTGCTTTTCTTATTGAATATGCGATTTTATTTTTTAAGTTATGAGGCAAAATAATTTTTTGCAGTACCTTTATTGCTTTCGAATTTTTTACCTTACGAGGTTAATACGTATTTTAATTTTTCAGATAAGTTTTCCAAGCAAGTTTGAATTTTTTTCAGAGGTGTACGCAAGTAAATTGAAATTTTCAAATGAGGCAAAAAATCACAGAAAATTTTTCAAAGCATAGAAAACCACAAAATTCCCCAAAAATTTAAAGATATATAGAAACCCTCCATCGAAAGTTCAAAAACTTAAAAACAACCCTTGAACGTAAAAAAAATACAAAATTTATTAAATATGCAAAAATTACAGATAATTCGTAAAAGCGCAAAATAAGTTTTAAAAATACTTTACTTCTTTTGAACTTGCTACCTTACGAGGTTAAATATGTATTTTCAATTTTAAGGTATGTTTTCCAGGAAAATTTGAATTTTCTTCTTAAAGTGGTATATGCAGATAAATTCAATTTCTAGAACGAGGACAAAATTCACAGAAAAATTATGAAAGTATGGAAAAACATAAACTTTTCTGAAAATGTAAAAAGTTATGAAGAAATGTCCCTTGAAAGTCCAAAAATTGAGACAAAAAGGCTCCAAAGTAAATAAAATACAAGATACATTAAGTTCGCAAAAAATATAGAAAACTGGTGAGAGTAAAACATATCATAGAAAAAACTCCGAAACTCCTTGAAATTAGAGAAATCTGAACAAATCCTTACACTTCATGAAAATATAAAAAATCTGAAAAACTATAAAAAGTTCAAAAAAAATTATGTTTTGAATATGCATTTCATTCTCTAACTGGGTATACATGCGATAATAAAGAGTTTGAAATTGTGTCTTCAATCTTAGTTTTTAAGAGGTATATACGTCAAAAACATTTTTCTAGTTAATTTTCTTTCTTCAAAGTGGCATATATGTGAAAAATTAAGTCCTTTTCGGTTAAATATGAAATTTTATTTTTTTTTAAGAGTTATATATGTGAAAAATCAGGGTTTTCTAATCGAATCAGCGATTTAATTTTTTAATATTATGAGGATAAATAAGTTTTTTAAAATACTTGACTTCTTTTGAATTTTTTACATTATGAGGTTAAATATGAATTTTCGTTTTGTAAGTGAGTTTTCCAAGCAAGTTTGAATTTTTTTGAAGTGGCGGGCACTGAAATCAGAATCGTTGAATGAGGAAAAAAATCACAGAAATATTATGACAGTATAGAAAATCACAAAATTCCATAAAAATATAATAAAGTATAAAAAACTCCATTGAAAGCTCAAAAACTGAAAAAAAAATATTTCAAAATTCATTAATTTCGCAGGAAAATGTAGAGAATTGGTAAAAATAGAAAATATCACCAAAAACCCACCCAAAGTCCCTGAAATCATGGAAATCCTAAAAGAACCCTCAAGCATCATGAAACTAGAAAGAATCCCTGAAACTACGAAAAAAACACATAAAAATTCTCTTTTAAATATGCATTTCGTTCTCTAAAGGGGTGTATATGCGATAATTAAATTTTTCAGATTGAGTCTTCCATTTCAGTTTTTAAGAGATATATATGCCAAAAACCTTTCTCTACGCAATTTTCTCCTTTCAAAGTGGTTTATATGCGTAAATTAAGTTCTTTCAGTTAAATATGAAATTTTATTTTTGAGAGAGACATATATGTGAAAATCAGTGCTTTTCTTATTGAATATGCGATTTTATTTTTTAAGTTATGAGGCAAAATAATTTTTTGCAGTACCTTTATTGCTTTCGAATTTTTTACCTTACGAGGTTAATACGTATTTTCATTTTTCAGATAAGTTTTCCAAGCAAGTTTGAATTTTTTTAAGAGGTGTACGCAAGTAAATTGAAATTTTCAAATGAGGCAAAAAATCACAGAAAAGTTTTCAAAGCATAGAAAACCACAAAATTCCCCAAAAATTTAAAGATATATAGAAACCCTCCATCGAAAGTTCAAAAACTTAAAAACAACCCTTGAACGTAAAAAAAATACAAAATTTATTAAATATGCAAAAATTACAGATAATTCGTAAAAGCGCAAAATAAGTTTTAAAAATACTTTACTTCTTTTGAACTTGCTACCTTACGAGGTTAAATATGTATTTTCAATTTTAAGGTATGTTTTCCAGGAAAATTTGAATTTTCTTTTTAAAGTGGTATATGCAGATAAATTCAATATCTAGAACGAGGAAAAAATTCACAGAAAAATTATGAAAGTATGGAAAAACATAAACTTTTCTGAAAATGTAAAAAGTTATGAAGAAATGTCCCTTGAAAGTCCAAAAATTGAGACAAAAATGCTCCAAAGTAAATAAAATACAAGATACATTAAGTTCGCAAAAAATGTAGAAAACTGGTGAAAGTAAAACATATCATAGAAAAAACTCCGAAACTCCTTGAAATTAGAGAAATCTGAAAAAACCCTTAAATTCATGAAAATGTGAAATATCCGGAAAACTATAAAAAGTTCAAAAAAAGTTATGTTTTGAATACGCATTTCATTCTCTAAATGGGTATACATGCGATAATAAAGAGTTTGAAATTGTGTCTTCAATCTTAGTTTTTAAGAGGTATATACGTCAAAAACATTTTTCTAGTTAATTTTCTTTCTTCAAAGTGGCATATATGTGAAAAATTAAGTCCTTTTCGGTTAAATATGAAATTTTATTTTTTTTAAAGATTTATATATGTGAAAAATCGGGGTTTTCTAATCGAATCAGCGATTTAATTTTTTAATATTATGAGGATAAATAAGTTTTTTAAAATATTGACTTCTTTTGAATTTTTTACATTATGAGGTTAAATATGAATTTTCGTTTTGTAAGTGAGTTTTCCAAGAAAGTTTGAATTTTTTTGAAGTGGCGGGCACTGAAATCAGAATCGTTGAATGAGGAAAAAAAATCACAGA
>RXID01018085.1:0-13226 GCA_005019695.1 Trichopus zeylanicus subsp. travancoricus | reverse complement strand
TAAAACTGCTACTACTACTACTACTACTTCTACTACTGTTGCTACCACTACTGTTACTACACTATTGTTGCTTCTATTACAACTACAACTACTACCACTGCTACTTCTACTACTACTTATGCTGCTGCTACCACTGCAACTGTGGCTTTAACTTCCACTGCTATTAAAACTACTGCTACTACTACTATGGCGACTACCGCTAATACTATTACTACTAGTACTACTACTCCTGCTGCTATTACTACTACTACTTCTACTACTGCTACTACTTCAGCTACTACTATTAATACTACAGCTAAAACAAGTACTACTGCTACAACAATTATGATAATAACAATAGCGACTACTATTGCTTCACCTACAATAAAAACTACATAGTATTGCTTCTCTCCTAGTATTGCTACTACTACTGGTACTGCTATTATTACAACTGTTGTGCCTCCTACTGCTACTAAGACTACTACTATAACTTCTACTACTGCTATAGCTGCTGCTGCAACTACTGCTAATTCTATTGCCACTACTACTACTTCTGCTACTACTACTGCTACTACTACTACGACTGCTATTGTTATTGCTGCTGCTTCTAATGCCACTACTACTCATATTCTTGTTGTCGCTGCTACTACTGCTTCCACTACAATTGTTGCTACTACTACTACTAGTACAGTACTACTGCTACTGATGCAACTACTTCTGCTACACCAACTAAAACTACTGCTATTCCTACTGCTACAACTACTTCTATTATTATTATTATTATTATTACTACTACTACTACTACTACATCTACGGCCACTACTTCTACTTCTACTACTACTACTACTACTACTACTACTACTACTACTACTACTACTACTACTACTACTACTACTACTACTACTACTACTACTACAGCTACAACTGCTACTACTACCACAAAAACTACTACGGCTACTACTGGTACTACTGGTACTACTGCTACTGCTGACACGACTACTACTATTACTACTATTGTTGCTACTACTACTGCTACTACTGCTACTACTACGACTATTACTACTGCTACTATTGCCACTATAGCTACTACTACTACTACTACTACTATTGCAACTATTACCATCGCTACAACTCTAACTACTACTATTACTACTACTTCTCCTACTTCTCTTACTACTGCTACAACTACTACTAGTACAAATACTACTACAACTACTACTAGTAGTACTACTACAACTACGTCAACTTCTATTGCTACTGCTACAGCCAATACTACTACAACTACTTCTAGTATTACTATAATTATTTTTACTGCTACTACTGGTACGACTACTACTACCACTATTGTTAATACTGCTAATGCTACCACTAATACAACTACTCTGACTACTACAACCACTACTACTACTATTGCAATAGCAACAACAACTACTACTACTATAACTTCTTTTAATACTACTACTACAATAATAACAACAATAGCAACAACAACTACTACTACTATAATGGCTACTATTGTCGCTATAGCTACTGCTACTACTACAACTACTACAATTGCTACAACTGCAACTACTATTACTACTAGTCCTCTATTACTATTAGTACTACTTTTACTACTACCACTACAACTACTACTGGTTCTATGATTGCTACTACTATTACTACTACTGCTACTACTATTGTGACCACTTCTGTTTCCATTACTACTGCTGTAACTACGACTACTGCTACCACTACTGCTGCTACTACTACTACTACTGCAGCCACTGCTGCTGCTAATACTACTACAACTGCTGGTACTGCTACTATTGCTACTCCTCCTACTACTACTTTTACTTCTAAAACTACAACTACTATGACAACAACAACAACACGTACTACTACTGCTACTCCTTCTACCACTTCTACTACAACTCTTGCTGCAGCTGCTGTTGCTATTAATGCCGCAACTACTACCACTACTGCTACTTCTATTACTACTACCGCTATACAACTGCTAGCACTTCTGTTACAACTTTTACTGCTACTATTAGCACTGCTACTACTGCTACTGCTGCTACTACTACTACTACTACCACTGCTACTACTACTATTGCCACTACCACTATAACTACTACTATTACTACTATTGTTACTACTTTGACTACTGCTTCTACTACAATGACTACAATAAAAAAATTACTACTACTACAACAAGTACTATTGGTACTGTCTTGCTACTATTGGTACTGATCCTTCTGGGATTGCTACTACTATTGCTACTGCTATTACTAATACTGCTACAATAACTGCTGCTACTAGTACTACTACTAATGGTACTATTCTTGCCACTACCACAACTGCTCCTACTGTAGTGCTACTACTATTGCTACGACTACAACAACAACTACTACTCCTCGTACTGTTGCTACTACTCCTGCTTCTGCTACTACTGCTCGTACTAGTACTGCTACTACTAATAAAACTGCTACCACTATGGCAGCTGCTAGAACTACTGTTACTACTACTGCTACTACTACTGCCGCTAGTACTGGTACTGCTACCCCTCATACTACTACTACATCTACTTGTACTACTATTGCTACTGCTACTACTACTCTACAACTACTACTGCTATTATCACAACTACTACTGCTACTGCCAGTGCTACTTTTACTTCAACTACTTAAGTTACTTGTTTTGCTCCTACTACTGCCACTTCTGCTACTACTAGTATTAAACAACAACAACTACTACTACTACAACAACTAGTACTACAACTGTTACTACTACTACGACTACTACTACTACAATGGCTACTACTACTACTATCACTGCTGCAGCTACTACTACTATTACTACTACAAATTCTCCTACTCCTAATACTACTACTACTACTACTACTACTACTACAATTGCTATTGTTACTGCTACTACTACTACTTCTACTTCAACTTCGACCATTACTACGGTACTACTGCTACAAATACTATAGCTACAACTACACCTATTTCTGCTAGTACTACCACTACTACTACCACCACCACTATCGCTATTGCTATTGCTACTACTGCAACTACTGCTGCTACTGTTTTTGCTACTATTGCTACTTTGGTGACTACTGCCATAGCGATTACTGCTCAACAGATACTACAACTGCTACTCATAATACAACAACTACTACAACAACTATTGCTACTAAAATGGCTACTACTACGACTACTACTACAACTAGTACTCTTACTACTACTTCTGCTACTACTGCTACTACGACTACTATTACTACCACTGCTACGTTTACTACTACTATTACTGATACTACTACTACTACAACTACGAATACAGCAACAACTACTACTACTACTACAACGGCTAATACCACAACTACTACTACTACTGCTACCACCGCTACTATTGCTACTGCTAGTAGTAATAATACCACCACTAATGCGACTACTGCTTCTACCGCTACTGCTACTTCTACTACAACTACTACTGCTACTACAACAACTATTACTATTACTACTACTGCTACAACTATCACTACTACTACTAATACTATTTCTCTAATCATAACAACGATTACTACTTCTACTACTGCTATTGATCCTACTACTACTACTACTACTACCAAAACTACTATTATTCTAACTTCCTCTACAGCTATTGTTGCTATTACTACTACAACTACTACTACTAATGCTGTTGCGCCTACTGCTAGAACTACAACTGCTACTACTACTAATACTACATCTCGTACTACTAGTACTGCTACTACTACTACTACCACTGATACTACTGCTACTGCTACTGCTACTACTTCTACAAACACTACTACTGCTGCTGCTGCAACTGCTACTGTTGGAACTGATCCGACTGCAACTACTGCCACTGGTACTTTTCCTTCTACTGCCACTCCTACCACTACTACTAATACTAATACTTCTGCTACAATAGTTACTGCTGCCATTGCTACTACTGCGACAACGGTTACTATTGCTGCTACAACTAAAACTACTACCACTACAAATAATTTTGCTACTCATAATATTACCACTACTAATAGTTTTGCTGTTAATACAACTACTACAACAACTACTAATGTTGCTATTATTACTACAATTACTACTACCACAACTACTGCTACTACTCCTACTATGCCAGCTACTTCTGGTGCTCCTACCACTACAACTACTACAACTTCTACTACTAGAACTGCCACTACTACTACTGCTGCTATTACAGCTTCTGCTACTACTACTACCACTACTACTCCTAATACTGCTACTTCTATGACTACTACTAAAACTACTACTCTTACTATTATTACTACAACTACTACTACTACGACTACGACTACCACTACTACTGCTACTGCTACTACTACTACCACAAATACGACTACTACTTCTACTACTACTGCTTCAGAAATTGCTACTATAATTACTACTACTGTTGCTGCAATAGCTACAATTATTGCTACTACTCCAACTTCGACTACTACTACTACAGCTGCTGTTGCTGCTACTACTTCTAGTACTGCTACTACTGCAACCACTAGTGCAACGACAACTACTTCCACTAGTACTACGGCTGCTACTAATTATGTTATAGTTGCTACTGCTACTTCTACTATTACAGCGACTACTTCTACAACTACTTCTACCGCTATGGCTACTTCTACTACTACAACTACTACGATAATTTTTACTACTACTGCTACTACTAATACTACAACTATAACTAATACGATAATAACTACAACAACTTCTCCTACAATAACAACTACCAGTACTTCTCCTATGACTGCTACTGCTACGACTATGACTATTGGTACAACTACTACTACTACTACTACTAAGACTACTACCACTACTTCTCCTAAAATAGCTACTCTTGTTAGTATGACTACTGCTACAACAAATTCTTCTACTACTACAACTACTACTGCAACTACTACTACTACCACTTCTACTACTACTAATCCTACTACTACTACTACCACTACCACTACTACATCTCATACAACCACTACTTCAACTACTACTACTACTACTACTACGACTACGACTACTACTACTACTACTACTACTACTACTACTACTACTACTACTGCTACTATTATTACGGCTACTACTACCACCACTAATCCTACTACTACTATTCTACTATGCAGGCTTCTACTACTACAACAACAACAACTACTACTACTACACCTAATACTACTATTGTTGCTACTACTACTATTGCTACTACTACCTCTACAACTACTAGTACTCTTACTACTACTACTGCTATTAGTATTTCTATTACTATTAGTACTACTACTCCTGCTACTACTACTAATACTTCGACTCCTACTACTACTACTACTACAACAACTACTAATACTACTACCACTACTACTACTAAAACTGCTGCGGCTGCCACTACTACTGTTACTACTACTTCTCCTACTACTACTACTACTACTGTTGCTACCACTACTCCTACTCCACTGTTGTTGCTTCTACTACAACTACTACTGCTACCACTACTACTTCTACTACTACTGCTACTGCTGCTACCACTGCAACTGTGTCTTTAACTTCCACTGCTATTAAAACTACTGCTACTACTACTACTATGGCGACTACCGCTAATACTATTACTACTAGTACTACTACTCCTGCTACTATTGCTACTACTAGTTCTACGACTGCTACTACTACAACTACTACTATTAATACTAAGCTAAAACAAGTACTACTGCTACAAGAACTACGATAATAACAATAGCTACTACTATTGCTTCACCTACAATAAAAACTACAACACCTATCCCAGTATTGCTACTACTGCTGGTACTGCTATTGTTACAATTATTGTTCCTGCTACTGCTACTAAGACTACTACTATGACTTCTACTACTGATATTGCTGCTTCTGCAACTACTACTAATTATACTGCCACTACTGCTACTTCTGCTACTACTACTACTACTACTACTAGGACTGTTGTTGTTGTTGTTGCTGCTTCTAATGCCACTACTACTTATATTGTTGTTGCCGCTGCTACTACTGCTTCTACTACAATTGTTGCTACTACTACTACCAGTACACTACTACGCTACTAATGTGACTACTTCTGCTACACCAACTAAAACTACTGCTATTCCTTCTGCTATTGCAACTGCTATTATTATTATTATTATTGTTACTTCTACTACTACTGCTACGTCTACGACCACTACTTCTACTACTAGTACTACTACTACTACAACAACAACAACAACTACTACTACTACTACTACTACTACGGCCTGCTACTATAACTACTACTGCTACTACTACTGCTATTATTGATACTACCACTACTACTACAACCGCTACAACTACTACCACTGCTACTACTACAACTACTACCATTATTACTACCAATACTACTACTACTACTACTATGACTACCACTACTCCAACTGCTACTACTACTCCTACTATTATTGCTACTACTAGTACTTCTACTACTACTACTTCTTTTACAGCTACTACTACTCCCACTACTGCTACTGCTACTACTACTATTGCTACTACTACTATTTCTACCACTACTATTACAACTACTATTGCTACTACTACTACTACCTCTATTACTTCTACTACTATACTACTACTACTACAACTATGAAGACAACTACTGCTACTCCAACTACTCCTACTACTACCATTACTACTACTACAAGTACTACTACAACAACTACTATTGGAACTACTATTGTTACTACAACTACAATTACAACAACTTCTACTACTACTCCTACTCCCACTACTTCTAATACTACTCCTACTATACTGCTTTTATTACTGCTGCTACTATTACTATTACTACTACTACTACCACAACTACAGCTACTACTACAGCTAATACTCCAGCTACTTCGAGTACTGCTACAACTACAAGTACTCCTTTTACTACTAGTACTACTAGTACTACTATTATTACTACTAGTACTACTACTATTACTACTACTGCTACTACTACTACTACTTATATTACTACTACAAGTCCTGCTACTACTACTACTATTACTACTACTAGTTCTACTGCTACTATTACTACTATTACCACTACAACTTCTATTGCTACTACTACTGCTTCTACTACTTCTATCATTACTACTATTACTATTATTGCTACTACAACAACTACAGCCACTCCAACTACTACTACAACAACTACTACAACAACAACTACTACAACTCATACTGCTAATGCAACTAGTGCTGCTACTACTACTATTACTACGACTATTACTACTATTGTCCCTGATATTACTAGTATTGCCACAACTAGTGCACCTGCTACTGCTACTACTTGGTCCTGGTGCTAGTCCTACTAATAGTACTACTACTACTATTACTACAACTACTACTCATTCTCCTACTCCTACTCCTACGACTTCTATGACAACTACTACTTCTACTACAACTGCTATGGCTACTGCTTTTACTACTACCACTGCTAGTACAACTACTACTACTACATCTACCACTACTCTTGTTGCTGCTACTGCTGCTTCTGCTACTCCTGCTCTTACAACAAATACTACTACTACTACTACTACTACTACAACTTTGACTACTACTAAGACTACAACTACTACTCCTACTCGTACAACTACAATAACAACTACTACTACGACGACTACTACAACAACTACTACAGCTGCTGCTACTACTACTTCTTCACCTACTACTACTAATTCTACTATTACTACAACTGCTACCACTACTACTACTTCTCCTACTGCAACTCCTCCATCACCTATTCTGACTACTACTCCTACTATTGCTACTTCGACACCTATTCCTACTACTACTTCTACTACTACAACTACTACCACTACTCCTACTACTATTACTACTTCCACTGCGACTACTAGTACAAATACTTCCTCTACTACCACTTCTACTACTATTACTACTTCTACTCTTACTACTACAACTACTCCTCCTCCTCCTACTACTACTTCTAGTACTTTTGCTACTAGAACTAGTATTAGTACTACTTCTACTTCTACTACTACTATTATTACTACTTGAACTACAACTATTGTCGCTACTACTATGACTACTACTACAACTACTACTTCCACTACTGCTACTATTACAACTACTACAGCTACTACTACAACTGCTTCTTCTATAACTACTCCTACTGGTACTAGTAAGACTGCTATTACGACTGTTGCTACTACTACTACTACTACTACTTCTACTTCTACTGCTACACCTAGAACTACTCATACAATTACTACTACTGCTACAACAACTACTTCTGCTCCTACTGCTACTATTGCTACTATTGCTACTTCAACTGCTACTCGTACTACTACTCGTGCTATTACTACTACTACAGCTTCCATTGGTGCTACTGCTTCTGCTGCTACTCGTACGACTACTCTTGCTACAACTACTACTGCTATCACCATAGCTGTTGCCGCAACTCCCATTGCTACTACTTCTTTTGCTGTTGTTGCAACATCTATTACTACTACTTCTTCTACTACTTGTAAGACTACCCCAACTTTTACTACTACTACTGCAATCGCTATTACTACTGCAGCTACTACTACTACTATAGCAACAATAACTGCTACTGCTACTATAACAACAACCACTACTACGACTGCTACTACAACTACTAGTACTATAACAACAACGACTACTACTACTACTACTACAACTACTACTACTATTACTACTACTACTATGAATACTGCTGCTACTCTTACTACTAGTACTATGACTACTTATAGTATGACTACTACTACTACTACTACAAACATTACTACTACTACTGCTGCGACTACTACTACAGCTACTACTACTAATACTCCTTCAACTACTTCTCCAACTACTACTGCTACTACTATTGCTTCTTCTACTACTACTCCTGCTACTACTACTATGGTTGCTACTATTACTTCTATTGCAACTACTACTACTACTTCTATTAATGCTCCAACTACCTCAATGCCACTACAACAACTACATCCATTAGGAATGCTACTACTCCTACAACAATTACTTTTACTACTACTAGTTCTAACACTATAAATACTGCTACTACTACCACACTAGTACTACAACTATTACTGCTAGAACTGTTACAAATACAATGACAACTAATATTACTACTACTGATACAACATCTACTACCACTACTACTACAGCAACTGCACCTATTGCTGCACCAAAAACTCCTTCTACTACTATTACAACTACTACTGCTACGACTGCTGCTACTACAATGACCACTAGTTCAACTAAAACTCATACTACTACTACTTCTACCAGTACAACAACAACTACTACAACTACTACTACTTATACTACTACTAGGGCTACGACTACTACTGCTACTACTGCTACTCCTATTACTACAAGTACTACTACTAGTAGTACCATTAGTGCTACTGCTAGTCCTATTACTACAGTTACTTCTACCACTACTGCTGCTACGTCTACTGCTACAACCACTACTCGCACTATAATTACTACTACTACTTTTGCTACTACTTCTACTACTCCCACTACTAGTACTGCTACTACTACTCTTGCTGCTACTACTCATAATACTAGTACTGCTACTACAACCACTATTACTGATTTTACGACTAATGCTGCTACAACTACTCCAAATACTACTACTTCTACTACTATTAATATTGCTACTACCCCTACTACTACTACTGTTGCTGCTCCTACTAGTACTATTGCAAGTATTACTACTACTACTATTACTACTACTGCTGCTACTACTACTAGTACATCTAGTACTACTGCCACAACCGCTACCACTACTTCTACTACTACTACTGCTACTACTATTAACGCTACTACTTCTATGAATGCTACAACAACTACTTGTTTGACTTCTCCTACGACTTCTTCTTCTACTACTACTACTACTATTGTGACTTCTGCTATTAATACAACTATTGCTAACACTGCAACTACTACTACTACTACTACTACTACTACTACTACTACTACTACTAGTACTAGTACTAGTACTACTACTACTACTACAGCAGCAACTACTACTACTACTATTACTTCTACTACTGCTGCTACTACTACTATTGCTGCTATTCCAACTACTTTAAATACTACTACTACTACTAATCCTTCTATTATTTCTGCAACTATAACTGCTACTACTACTACTTCTCCAACTACTAATAGTTCTACTACTACTACTGCTACTGCTCCTATTACTACTAATACTTCTATTACTACTACAACAATGACAACTGCTACTGCCACTACTTCTACTACTACAACTGGTACTACTGCTACCACTACTACCACAACTACTGGTAGTACTGTTACTACTACTACCACTACTACGGCTACACTACTACTACAACAACTAGTATTACTATCACTACTGTGGATACTACTGTATCTACTTCGACAACTACTGCAGCTGCTGTTGCGACTACTACTACCGCTGCTGCTACTACTACTGTTACTAACACAACTGCTGCTGCTGCTGCTATTGCTACTACTAGTACTAGACCTACTACTTCCCCTACTACTACTAATACTGCTACTTCTACTATTGCTACTTCAACTGCTACTGCTACTACTACTACTACATCCAATGCTACTACTACTAGTACATCTGCTTCTACTACAACTACTACAACTTCGAATACTATGATTGCTACTTCTGCCACTATTGCTATTACTACTACTATAAATACTTCTACTACTACATCTACTACTACTATTATTGCTGCAACTACAACTACTGTAACTACTACTGTCACTGCTACTACAACTGCTGCTACAACAAAACTACTACTACTACTGCTGCTGCTGCAGCTGGTACTAGTGCTACTGCTACTACCACTGTAGCTGCTACTAGTACTACTGCTACTACTACTACTACTACTACTACAACAACAACTAATGCAACTACTTCTACTACTAGTAGCACTATTACTTTAATAACTACTATTGCTAAAATGACTACTGCTACTTCTACTACTACCACTACTGCTACTGCTATTACCACAATTACTACTGCTACTAATATAATTGCAGCTACTACCGCAACTACAACTGCTAGTACTACTTTTGCCACTACCACTATGATAACCACTGCTGCTGCTACTAATATTACTACTACTATCTCGACAACTACGGCTACTACTTTTATTTCTCCTACTGCGATTACCACTGCTACTACTTCTGCTACAACTGCTATAGCTACTACAACAACTACTACTACCACAACTACTGCTACAATTACTACTATAGCTACTACTATTGCTACAATTGGTTGCACTTGTGCAACTGCTACTAATCCTACTACTACTTCTGCTACTACTGTTGTGCTACTACTACTACTACCATTGGTACTACTACTTCTGCTACTACTACTACTTATACTACTAATACTACTACTACTACTACCACCACTACTACTGCGACAACCACTACTACTGCGAAAACTAAAACTACTGCTACTAGTACTACTACTACTGTTGTTGTTGCTGCTACTACTACTACGACTATGACTGCTACTTCTCCTATTACTACTACTACTGCTTTTACTATAATTCCAACCACTGCTAATACTTATGCTGCTATGAATGTTGCTACTCCTACTAATACTACTGCTTCTGCTACTACTAATGCTACAAATAGTATTACAACTACTAATATTAATACTACAACTACTATTACAACCAGTTCCACTACAATTACTACTACAACTACTACTTTAACTATAATTGCTACAACTACTATTACAACTGCTACATCTAAAACTTCTACAACTACAACTACTATGGCCACTACTCCTGCTGCTACCACAGCTACTTCAACTACTCCGGCTTCAACTACTAGTACTGCTTCAACTCCTCCTTCTACTAGTACTATTACTACTACTACGGCTGCTACTACTACTACTATAACTACTACTACTACTACTACTAAAACTGCAACTACTACTACTACTACGACAACTGCTACTAGTACGTCAATTACTGCTATTGCAACTGTTACTACTACTGCTACTACTACTATAACTATTTCTACTACTACACCAACTGTTTCAATTATTGCAGCTACTAATGCTACTTCTATGACTACTAACACTTCTACCACTACTACTACTACTACTACGTCTACTCCTGCTACTACAACAACTACCGCTAATATCGCAACTATTCCTACTTCTGCCGCTACTCCTACTACTACTACTACTACTGCTCCCACTACTACTACTACTACAAGTACAAATACTACTGCCGCTACTACTTATGCTACTAACTACCACTACTACATCTACTACAATTACAACTTTCGCTACTACTGCTACTACTACTACAACTGCTACTACTACAACTACTACTACAACTGCTACTACTTCTTCTACTACTACTTCTACTATTACTACTACTATTCCTAGTTCCACTTCTACAATAACTGCTACTACAGCTACCACTACAACTACTGCTACTACTACTACTACTGCTATTGCTGCTGCTTTTGCTATAACTGCTGCAACAACTATGACAACTACTATTGGAACTACTATTACTATTGCTAACACTTCTACTACTGCTGCTACTATTACCGCTCCAACTACTACTACTACTAATACTTCTACTACTACTGTCACTACTACTGCTACTACTACTACCGTGGTTACTACTACTACAACCGTTCCTACTACTTCTACTACTTTTGCTACTACTACAACTACTACTACTACAACTATAACTGCTACTATTGCTGCAAAGACTGCTGCTATAGCTATTACTTCTTCTACCACTACTGCTACTTCTATCACTACGGCTACAACTACAGCTACGAGTACTACTTTTTTGACCACTATTACAACTGCTACTACAACTTCTATAGCTATTATTGCTGCCACTAGTACTACTGCCACCAGGGCTACTACTGGAACTACTGCTACCACTAGCTCGACTTCTACTACTTCTACTACTACTACGACCATTACTGCTACTACTACTACTCTTGCTGCCACTACTGCTACTTCAGCTGCTGTAGCTTCAACTACTACTACTACTTCTCCTACTACTGCTTCAACTACTACTACTACTATAATACTGCTACTATGACTACTACTACTACTACTACTACTACTACTACTACTACTACTACTACTACTACCACTTCCACTACTAATACTACTGCTACTACTACTGCGACTATTGCTACTACTACTACTTCTCCTTCTAC
>RXID01018084.1:0-20795 GCA_005019695.1 Trichopus zeylanicus subsp. travancoricus | reverse complement strand
ATACTTGATGATTAGACCTATATTCTTAAACACCAAAGAATTAAAATCGATCCATCAAAAAATGAAGACGTCTTGGATATGCCTCTGCTTAACATCTTGAAGTACTTGAGGTCATCCGAGGCTAACTTGCATGCATAAGGATATTAATCATAAACTTCTCCAGAAATTGTAAACCCTTTTCCAAATTGATGAAAAATGATGCTCTATTCATTTGGGGTCAACAATACTAACAAGCCTTTGCAGAGATTAAGCAATATCTCTTAAAGCCACTAGTGTGGGTATCACCTATGGCGGATAGACCCTTAATCCTTTATATGGCCTAATGGAAGGATCCCTTGGAGCTATTCTCACCTAGAATAATGAAGAATTCAAAGAAAACACACTCTCCTAAATGAGTAGAATGGTAGTAGGGGTAGAGCAATTATTCTCCTATTCAAAATTGTTGGCCAACACTCATATTCATAGTGAAAAAGCTTAAATATTATTTGCTCTCTCATTAGGTAATCCTACTATCAAAAATTGATCCCATAAAATACTTGATGATTAGACCTATATTCTTAAATACCAAACAATTGAAATCGGTCCATCAAAGATCGAAGACATCTTGGATATGCCTCTGCTTAACATCTTGAAGTACCTGAGGTCATCCGAGGCTAACTTGCATGCATAAGGATATTCATCTGAAACTTCTCCAGAAATTGTAAACCGTTTTCCAAATTGATGAAAAATGATGCTCTATTCATTTGGGGTCAACAATACTAACATGCCTTTGCAGAGATTAAGCAATATCTCTTAAAGCCACTAGTGTGGGTATCACCTATGGCTGATAGACCCTTAATCCTTTATATGGCCTAATGGAAGGATCCCTTGGAGCTATTCTCACCTAGAATAATGAAGAATTCAAAGAAAACACACTCTCCTATATGAGTAGAATGGTAGTAGGGGTAGAGCAATTATTCTCCTATTCAAAAGTGTTGGCCAACACTCATATTCATAGTGAAAAAGCTTAAATATTATTTTCACCCTCATTAGGTAATCCTACTATCAAAAATTGATCCCATAAAATACTTGATGATTAGACCTATATTCTTAAATACCAAACAATTGAAATCGGTCCATCAAAGATCGAAGACATCTTGGATATGCCTCAGCTTAACATCTTGAAGTACCTGAGGTCATCCGAGCCTACTGCATGGCATAAGGCTATTAATCTTAAACTTCTCATGAAATTGTAAAAACCCTTTTCCAAAATGATGGAAAAATGATGCTCTATTCAATTTGGGGTTCAAGACTACTAACAAGCCTTTGAAGAGATTAAGCAATATCTCTTAAAGCCACTAGTCTTGGAATCACCTATGCCTGATAGACCCTTAATCCTTTATATGGAATAATGGAAGGAATCCTAGGAGCTATTCTCACCTAGAATAATGAAGAATTCAAAGAAAACACACTCTCCTATTTGAGTAGAATGCTAGTAGGGGTAGAGCAATTATTCTCCTATTCAAAAGTGTCGACCAACACTCATATCCATAGTGAAAAAGCTTAAATATTCTTTGCATCCTCATTAGGTAATCCTACTATCAAAAATTGATCCCATAAAATACTTGATGATTAGACATATATTCTTAAATACCAAACAATTGAAATCGGTCCATCAAAGATCGAAGGACATCTGCGATAGCCTCTGCTTAACACTTGAGTATCTGGGTCATCGAGGCTATTACTGCATGCATAAGGATATTCATCTGAAACTTCTCCAAAAATTATAAACCCTTTTCCAAATTGATGAAAAATGATGCTCTATTCATTTGGGGTCAAGAATCCTAACAAGCCTTTGAAGATATTAAGCAATCTCTCTTAAAGCCATGAGTGTTGGTATCACCTATGGCTGATAGACCCTTAATCCTTTATATTGCCTAATGGAAGGATCCCTAGGAGCTATTCTCACCTAGAATAATGAAGAATTCAAAGAAAACACACTCTCCTATTTGAGTAGAATGCTAGTAGGGGTAGAGCAATTATTCTCCTATTCAAAAGTGTCGACCAACACTCATATTCATAGTGAAAAAGCTAAAATATTCTTTGCATCCTCATTAGGTAATCCTACTATCAAAAATTGATCCCATAAAATACTTGATGATTAGACATATATTCTTAAATACCAAATAATTGAAATCGGCCCATCAAAGATCGAAGACATCTTGGATATGCCTCTGCTTAACATCTTGAAGTACCTGAGGTCATCCGAGGCTAACTTGCATGCATAAGGATATTAATCTTAAACTTCTCCAGAAATTGTAAACCCTTTTCCAAATTGATGAAAAATGATGCTCTATTCATTTGGGGCCAAGAATACTAACAAGTCTTTGAAGAGATTAAGCAATATCTCTTAAAGCCACTAGTGCTGGTATCACCTATGCCTGATAGACCCTTAATCCTTTATATGGCCTAATGGAAGGATCCCTAGGAGCTATTCTCACCTAGAATAATGAAGAATTCAAAGAAAACACACTCTCCTATTTGAGTAGAATGCTAGTAGGGGTAGTGCAATTATTCTCCTATTCAAAAGTGTCGACCAACACTCATATTCATAGTGAAAAAGCTTAAATATTCTTTGCATCCTCATTAGGTAATCCTACTATCAAAAATTGATCCCATAAAATACTTGATGATTAGACATATATTCTTAAATACCAAATAATTGAAATCGGCCCATCAAAGATCGAAGACATCTTGGATATGCCTCTGCTTAACATCTTGAAGTACCTGAGGTCATCCGAGGCTAACTTGCATGCATAAGGATATTAATCTTAAACTTCTCCAGAAATTGTAAACCCTTTTCCAAATTGATGAAAAATGATGCTCTATTCATTTGGGGCCAAGAATACTAACAAGTCTTTGAAGAGATTAAGCAATATCTCTTAAAGCCACTAGTGCTGGTATCACCTATGCCTGATAGACCCTTAATCCTTTATATGGCCTAATGGAAGGATCCCTAGGAGCTATTCTCACCTAGAATAATGAAGAATTCAAAGAAAACACACTCTCCTATTTGAATAGAATGGTAGTAGGGGTAGAGCAATTATTCTCCTATTCAAAAGTGTTGACCAACACTCATATTCAAAGTGAGAAAGCTTAAATATTATTTGCACCCTCATTAGGTAATCCTACTATCAAAAATTGATCCCATAAAATACTTGATGATTAGACCTATATTCTTAAATACCAAACAATTGAAATCGGTCCATCAAAGATCGAAGACATCTTGGATATGCCTCTTCTTAACATCTTGAAGTACCTGAGGTCATCCGAGGCAAACTTGCATGCATAAGGATATTAATCTTAAACTTCTCCAGAAATTGTAAACCCTTTTCCAAATTGATGAAAAATGATGCTCTATTCATTTGGGGTCAAGAATACTAACAAGTCTTTGAAGTGATTAAGCAATATCTCTTAAAGCCACTAGTGCTGGTATCACCTATGCCTGATAGACCCTTAATCCTTTATATGGCCTAATGGAAGGATCCCTAGGAGCTATTCTCACCTAGAATAATGAAGAATTCAAAGAAAACACACTCTCCTATTTGAGTAGAATGGTAGTAGGGGTAGAGCAATTATTCTCCTATTCAAAAGTGTTGACCAACACTCATATTGATAGTGAAAAAGCTTCAATATTATTTGCTCTCTCATTAGGTAATCCTACTATCAAAAAATGATCCCATAAAATACTTGATGATTAGACCTATATTCTTAAATACCAAAAAATTGAAATCGGTCCATCAAAGATCAAAGACATCTTGGATATGCCTCTGCTTAATATCTTGAAGTACTTGAGGTCATCCGAGGCTAACTTGCATGCATAAGGATATTAATCTTAAACTTCTCCAGAAATTGTAAACCCTTTTCCAAATTGATGAAAAATGATGCTCTATTCATTTGGGGTCAAGAATACTAACAAGCCTTTGAAGAGATTAAGCAATATCTCATAAAGCCACTAGTGTTCGTATCACGTATGCCTGATAGACCCTTAATCCTTTATATGACCAAATGGAAGGATCCCTAGGAGCTATTCAAACCTAGAATAATGAAGAATTCAAAGAAAGCACACTCTCCTATATGAGTAGAATGGTAGTAGGGGTAGAGCAATTATTCTCCTATTCAAAAGTGTTGACCAACACTCATATTCATAGTGAAAAAGATTAAATATTATTTGCACTCTCATTAGGTAATCCTACTATCAAAAATTTATCCAATAAAAAACTTGATGATTAGACCTATATTCTTAAACACCAAACAATTGAAATCGATCTATCAAAGATCAAAGACATCTTGGATATGCCTCTGCTTAACATCTTGAAGTACTTGAGGTCATCCGAGGCTAACTTGCATGCATAAGGATATTAATCTTAAACTTCTCCAGAAATTGTAAACCCTTTTTCAAATTGATGAAAAATGTTTCTCTATTCATTTGGTGTCAAGAATACTAACTAGCCTTTGAAGAGATTAAGCAATATCACTTAAAGCCACTAGTCTTGGTATCACCTATGCTTGATTGACCCTTAATACTTTATATTGCCTAATGGAAGGATCCCTAGGAGCTATTCTCACCTAGAATAAAGAAGAATTCAAAGAAAACACACTCTCCTATTTGAGTAGAATTGTGGTAGGGGTAGAGCAATTATTCTCGTATTCAAAAGTGTTGACCAACAATCATATTCATAGTGAAAAATCTTAAATATTATTTGCCCTCTCATTAGGTAATCCTACTATCAAAAAATGATCCCATAAAATACTTGATGATTAGACCTATATTGTTAAACACCAAAGAACTAAAATCGATCCGTCAAAGATCAAAGACATCTTGGATATGCCTCTGCTTAACATCTTGAAGTAGTTGAGGTCATCGAAGGCCTACTTGCACGCATAAGGATATTCATCTTAAACTTCTCCAGGAATTGTAAACCCTTTTCCAAATTAATGAAAAATGATGTTTTATTCATTTGGGGTCAAGAATACTAACAGGCCTTTGAAGAGATTAAGCAAAATCTCTTAAAGCCACTAGTCTTGGTATCACCTATGCTTGATAGACCCTTAATCCTTTATATCGGCTAATGGAAGGATCCCACGGAGCTATTCTCACCCAAAATAATGAATAATTCAAAGAAAACACACTCTGCTATTTGAGTAGAATGGTAGTAGGGGTAGAGCAATTATTCTCCTATTCACAAGTGTTGACCAACACTCATATTCATAGTGAAAAAGATTAAATATTATTTGCTCTCTCATTAGGTAATCCTACTATCAAAAATTGATCCCATAAAAAACTTGATGATTAGACCTATATTCTTAAACACCAAACAATTGAAATCGATCCATCAAAGATCAAAGACATCTTGGATGTGCCTCTGCTTAACATCTTGAGGTACTTGCGGTCATCCGAGGCTAACTTGCATGCATAAGGATATTAATCTTAAACTTCTCCAGAAATTGTAAACCCTTTTTCAAATTGATGAAAAATGTTGCTCTATTCATTTGGTGTCAAGAATACTAACTAGCCTTTGAAGAGATTAAGCAATATCACTTAAAGCCACTAGTCTTGGTATCACCTATGCTTGATTGACCCTTAATCCTTTATATTGCCTAATGGAAGGATCCCTAGGAGCTATTCTCACCTAGAATAAAGAAGAATTCAAAGAAAACACACTCTCCTATTTGAGTTGAATTGTGGTAGGGGTAGAGCAATTATTCTCCTATTCAAAAGTGTTGACCAACACTCATATTCATAGTGAAAAATCTTAAATATTATTTGCCCTCTCATTAGGTAATCCTACTATCAAAAAATGATCCCATAAAATACTTGATGATTAGACCTATATTGTTAAACACCAAATAACACAAATCGATCCGTCAAAGATCAAAGACATCTTGGATATGCCTCTGCTTAACATCTTGAAGTAGTTGAGGTCATCGAAGGCCTACTTGCACGCATAAGGATATTCATCTTAAACTTCTCCAAGAATTGTAAACCCTTTTCCAAATTAATGAAAAATGATGCTTTATTCATTTGGGGTCAAGAATACTAACAGGCCTTTGAAGAGATTAAGCAAAATCTCTTAAAGCCACTAGTCTTGGTATCACCTATGCTTGATAGACCCTTAATCCTTTATATCGGCTAATGGAAGGATCCCAAGGAGCTATTCTCACCCAAAATAATGAATAATTCAAAGAAAACACACTCTGCTATTTCAGTAGAATGGTAGTAGGGGTAGAGCAATTATTCTCATATTCAAAAGTGTTGACCAACACTCATAATCATAGTGAAAAAGCTTAAATATTCTTTGCAATCTCACTAGGTAATCCTACTATCAAAAATTGATCCCATAAAATACTTGATGATTAGACCTATATTCCTAAACACCAAAGAATTGAAATCGATCCATCAAAAAATGAAGACGTCTTGGATATGCCTCTGCTTAACATCTTGAAGTACTTGAGGTCATCCGAGGCTAACTTGCATGCATAAGGATATTAATCTTAAACTTCTCTAGAAATTGTAAACCCTTTTTCAAATTGATGAAAAATGTTGCTCTATTCATTTGGTGTCAAGAATACTAACTAGCCTTTGAAGAGATTAAGCAATATCACTTAAAGCCACTAGTCTTGGTATCACCTATGCTTGATTGACCCTTAATCCTTTATATTGCCTAATGGAAGGATCCCTAGGAGCTATTCTCACCTAGAATAAAGAAGAATTCGAAGAAAACACACTCTACTATTTGAGTAGAATTGTGGTAGGGGTAGAGCAATTATTCTCCTATTCAAAAGTGTTGACCAACACTCATATTCATAGTGAAAAATCTTAAAATATATTGCCCTCTCATTAGGTAATCCTACTATCAAAAAATGATCCCATAAAACTACTGATGTTAGACCATAATCTTAAACACCAATGAATTGAGATCTCTCCATCAAAGATCAAAGACATCTTGGATATGCTCTGCTTAACATCTTGAAGAGTTGAGGTCATCCGAGGCTAACTTGCATGCATAAGGCTATAATCTTAAACTCTCCAGAAATTTGTAAACCCCTTTCCAAATTGATGAAAACTGCGTGCTCTATTCATTTGGTGTCGAGAATACGGAATTGACTTTGCAGAGATTAGCAATCTCTCTTAAGGCACTCGTGGTTGGTATCACCTATTGCTGATAGACCCTTTAATCCTTTATATGGCTGGGTCTAATGAAGTGACCCTAGGAAGCTTATTCCACCTAGAATAATACAGAATTCAAAGAAACACACTCTCTCTATGAGTAGAATGGTAGTAGGGGTAGAGCCATTGTTTTTTCCCTTTTCAAAAGTGTCTGACCAACACTCATATTATAGTGAAAAAAGCTTACCCAAATTATTGCTCTCTCATTGGGGCGTAATCCTACCTATCAAAAATTGATCCCATAAACACTTGATGATTAGACCTATATTTCTTAAAATCACCTACAATTCACAATTGAAATCGATCCATCCCCAGATCGAAGACATCTTGGATCTGCCTCTGCTAACACTTGACGTAGTGTGGTTCATCCGAGGCTAACATGTGTTATGCATAAGGATATTAATCTTAAACTTCTCCAGAAATTGTAAACCCATTCCCAAATTGATGAAAAACGATGCTCTATTCATTTGGTGTCAAGAATACTAACTAGCCTTTGAAGAGATTAAGCAATATCTCTTAAAGCGACTAGTGTTGGTATCACCTATGCCTGGTAGACCCTTAATCCTTTATATGGCCTAATGGAAGGATCCCTAGGAGCTATTCTCACCTAGAATAATGAAGAATTCATAGAAAACACACTCTCCTATTGGAGTAGAATGGTAGTAGGGGTAGAGCAATTATTCTCCTATTCAAAAGTGTTGACCAACACTCATATTCATAGTGAAAAAGCTTAAATATTCTTTGCTCTCTCATTAGGTAATCCTACTATCAAAAATTGATCCCATAACATACTTGATGATTAGACCTATATTCTTAAACACCAAACAATTGAAATCGATCCATCAATGATCAAAGACATCTTGGATATGCCTCTGCTTAACATCTTGAAGTAGTTGAGGTCATCCGAGGCTAACTTGCATGCATAAGGATATTCATCTGAAACTTCTCCAGAAATTGTAAACCCTTTTCCAAATTGAGGAAAAATGATGCTCTATTCATTTGGGGTCAACAATACTAACAAGCCTTTGCAGAGATTAAGCAATATCTCTTAAAGCCACTAGTGTTGGTATCACCTATGGCTGATAGACCCTTAATCCTTTATATGGCCTAATGGAAGGATCCCTTGGAGCTATTCTCACCTGGAATAATGAAGAATTCAAAGAAAACACACTCTCCTGTATGAGTAGAATGGTAGTAGGGGTAGAGCAATTATTCTCCTATTCAAAAGTGTTGGCCAACACTTATATTCATAGTGAAAAAGCTTAAATATTATTTGCTCTCTCATTAGGTAATCCTACTATCAAAAATTGATCCCATAAAATACTTGATGATTAGACCTATATTCTTAAACACCAAAGAATTGAAATTGATCCATCAAAGATCAAAGACATCTTGGATATGCCTCTGCTTAACATCTTGAAGTAGTTGAGGTCATCCGAGGCAAACTTGCATGCATAAGGATATTCATCTTAAACTTCTCCAGAAATTGTAAACCCTTTTCCAAATTGATGAAAAATGATGCTCTATTCATTTGGGGTCAAGAATACTGACAAGCCTTTGAAGATATTAAGCAATCTCTCTTAAAGCCATGATTGTTGGTATCACCTATGGCTGATAGACCCTTAATCCTTTATATGGCCTAATGGAAGGATCCCTAGGAGCTATTCTCACCTAGAATAATGAAGAATTCAAAGAAAACACACTCTCCTATTTGAGTAGAATGCTAGTAGGGGTAGAGCAATTATTCTCCTATTCAAAAGTGTTGACCAACACTCATATTCATAGTGAAAAAGCATAAATATTATTTGCACCCTCATTTGGTAATCCTACTATCAAAAATAGGTTCCATAAAATACTTGATGATTAGACATGTATTCTTAAATGCCAAACAATTGAAATCGGTCCATCAAAGATCGAAGACATCTTGGATATGCCTCTGCTTAACATCTTGAAGTACCTGAGGTTATCCGTGGCTAACTTGCATGCATATGGATATTAATCTTAAACTTCTCCAGAAATTGTAAACCCTTTTCCAAATTGACGAAAAATGATGCTCTATTCATTTGGGGTCCAGAATACTAACAAGTCTTTGAAGAGATTAAGCAATATCTCTTAAAGCCACTAGTGCTGGTATCACCTATGCCTGATAGACCCTTAATCCTTTATATGGCCTAATGGAAGGATCCCTAGGAGCTATTCTCACCTAGAATAATGAAGAATTCAAAGAAAACACACTCTCCTATTTGAGCAGAATGGTAGTAGGGGTAGAGCAATTATTCTCCTATTCAAAAGTGTTGACCAACACTCATATTCATAGTGAAAAAGCTTAAATATTATTTTTTGCACCACGCCCCAAAAAATTTAGGTAATCCTACTAGCAAAAATTGATCCCATAAAATACTTGACGATTAGACCTATAATTCTTAAATAACCAAAAAATTGAATCGTCCATCAAAGATCGAAGACAGCTTGGAATGCCTCAGCTTAACAGCTTGAAGTCCTAGGTCATCCGAGGCTAACTTGCATGCATAAGGATATTAATCTTAAACTTCTCCAGAAATTGTAAACCCTTTTCCAAATTGATGAAAAATGATGCTCTATTCATTTGGAGTCAAGAATACTAACAAGCCTTTGAAGAGATTAAGCAATATCTCTTAAAGCCACTAGTGCTGGTATCACCTATGCCTGATAGACCCATAATCCTTTATATGGCCTAATGGAAGGATCCCTAGGAGCTATTCTCACCTAGAATAATGAAGAATTCAAAGAAAACACACTCTCCTATTTGAGTAGAATGCTAGTAGGGGTAGAGCAATTATTCTCCTATTCAAAAGTGTCGACCAACACTCATATCCATAGTGAAAAAGCTTAAATATTCTTTGCATCCTCATTAGGTAATCCTACTATCAAAAATTGATCCCATAAAATACTTGATGATTAGACATATATTCTTAAATACCAAACAATTGAAATCGGTCCAATAAAGATCGAAGACATCTTGGATATGCCTCTGCTTAACATCTTGAAGTACCTAAGGTCATCCGAGGCTAACTTGCATGCATAAGGATATTAATCTGAAACTTCTCCAGAAATTGTAAACCCTTTTCCAAATTGATGAAAAATGATGCTCTATCATTTGGGTCAACAATAATAACATGGCCTTTGCCAAAGAGAATTTAAGCAATATCATCCTAAAAAAGCAACGAGTGTGAGTATCACCGAGGGCTGATAGCCTTAATCCTTTATATGGCCTAATGGAAGTATCCTTGAGCTATTCCTCACCTAGAATAATGAAGAATTCAAAGAAAAAACACTCTCCTATATGAGTAGGAATGGTGTAGGGGGGTAGAGCAATTAGTCTCCTATTGCAAAAGTGGTGGCCAACACTCTCAGATTTTTCAGAGTGAAAACGCTTAAAGATTAATTATTTGCTCTCTCATTAGGTATCCTACTATCAAAAATTGATCCATAAATATATGATTAGAACTAGATTCGTAACACCAAAGAATGAAATCGATCCATCCAAAGAAATCAAAGACATCTTGGATATGCCTCCGGCTTAACATCTTGAAGTAGTTCAGGTCATCCGAGGCTCACTTGCATGCATAAGGATATTCATCTGAAACTTCTCCAAAAATTATAAACCCTTTTCCAAATTGATGAAAAATGATGCTCTATTCATTTGGGGTCAAGAATCCTAACAAGCCTTTGAAGATATTAAGCAATCTCTCTTAAAGCCATGAGTGTTGGTATCACCTATGGCTGATAGACCCTTAATCCTTTATATTGCCTAATGGAAGGATCCCTAGGAGCTATTCTCACCTAGAATAATGAAGAATTCAAAGAAAACACACTCTCCTATTTGAGTAGAATGCTAGTAGGGGTAGAGCAATTATTCTCCTATTCAAAAGTGTCGACCAACACTCATATTCATAGTGAAAACGCTAAAATATTCTTTGCATCCTCATTAGGTAATCCTACTATCAAAAATTGATCCCATAAAATACTTGATGATTAGACATATATTCTTAAATACCAAACAATTGAAATCGGCCCATCAAAGATCGAAGACATCTTGGATATGCCTCTGCTTAACATCTTGAAGTACCTGAGGTCATCCGAGGCTAACTTGCATGCATAAGGATATTAATCTTAAACTTCTCCAGAAATTGTAAACCCTTTTCCAAATTGATGAAAAATGATGCTCTATTCATTTGGGGTCAAGAATACTAACAAGTCTTTGAAGAGATTAAGCAATATCTCTTAAAGCCACGAGTGTTGGTATCACCTATGCCTGATAGACCCTTAATCTTTTATATGGCCTAATGGAAGGATCCCTAGGAGCTATTCTCACCTAGAATAATGAAGAATTCAAAGAAAACACACTCTCATATTTGGGTAGAATGCTAGTAGGGGTAGAGCAATTATTCTCCTTTTCAAAAGTGTTGACCAACACTCATATTCAAAGTGAGAAAGCTTAAATATTATTTGCACCCTCATTAGGTAATCCTACTATCAAAAATTGATCTCATAAAATACTTGATGATTAGACCTATATTCTTAAATACCAAACAATTGAAATCGATCCATCAAAGATCGAAGACATCTTGGATATGCCTCTGCTTAACATCTTGAAGTACCTGAGGTCATCCGAGGCTAACTTGCATGCATAAGGATATTAATCTTAAACTTCTCCAGAAATTGTAAACCCTTTTCCAAATTGATGAAAAATGATGCTCTATTCATTTGGGGTCAAGAATACTAACAAGCCTTTGAAGAGATTAATCAATATCTCTTAAAGCCACTAGTGCTGGTATCACCTATGCCTGATAGACCCTTAATCCTTTATATGGCCTAATGGAAGGATCCCTAGGAGCTATTCTCACCTAGAATAATGAAGAATTAAAAGAAAACACACTCTACTATTTGAGTAGAATGGTTGTAGGGGTAGAGCAATTATTCTCCTATTCAAAAGTGTTGACCAACACTCATATTCATAGTGAAAAAGCTTCAATATTATTTGCTCTCTCATTAGGTAATCCTACTATCAAAAAATGATCCCATAAAATACTTGATGATTAGACCTATATTCTTAAATACCAAAAAATTGAAATCGGTCCATCAAACATCAAAGACCTCTTGGATATGCCTCTGCTTAACATCTTGAAGTACTTGAGGTCATCCGAGGCTAACTTGCATGCATAAGGATATTAATCTTAAACTTCTCCAGAAATTGTAAACCCTTTTCCAAATTGATGGAAAATAATGCTCTATTCATTTGGGGTCCAGAATACTAACAAGCCTTTGAAGAGATTAAGCAATATCTCTTAAGGCCAATAGTGTTTTTCGTATCACGTATGCCTGATAGACCCGGTAATTAGCCGTTTATATGACCAAATGGAGGATCCCCTAGGAACTATTCAAACTAGAATAATGAGAATTCAAAGAAAGGCACAGCTCCTATATAGTAGGAAGGGTAGTAGGGGTAAGAGCAAGTTATTCTCCTATTCAAAAGTGGTTGACCAAACGATATTCATAGTGAAAAAGATTAAATATTTTTTGCATCTCATTAGGTAATCCTCGAATCAAAAAATGTATCCAATAAAAAAATTGATGATAGCCTATATTCCTTAAACCCAAACAAGTGAAATCGATCTATCAAAGATCAAAGACATCTTGGATATGCCTCTGCTTAACATCTTGAAGTACTTGAGGTCATCCGAGGCTAACTTGCATGCATAAGGATATTCATCTTAAACTTCTCCAGAAATTGTAAACCCTTTTTCAAATTGATGAAAAATGTTGCTCTATTCATTTGGTGTCAAGAATACTAACTAGCCTTTGAAGAGATTAAGCAATATCACTTAAAACCACTAGTCTTGGTATCACCTATGCTTGATTGACCCTTAATCCTTTATATTGCCTAATGGAAGGATCCCTAGGAGCTATTCTCACCTAGAATAAAGAAGAATTCGAAGAAAACACACTCTCCTATTTGAGTTGAATTGTGGTAGGGGTAGAGCAATTATTCTCCTATTCAAAAGTGTTGACCAACACTCATATTCATAGTGAAAAATCTTAAATATTATTTGCCCTCTCATTAGGTAATCCTACTATCAAAAAATGATCCCATAAAATACTTGATGATTAGACCTATAATCTTAAACACCAATGAATTGAGATCGATCCATCAAAGATCAAAGACATCTTGGATATGCCTCTGCTTAACATCTTGAAGTAGTTGAGGTCATCCGAGGCTAACTTGCATGCATAAGGATATTAATCTTAAACTTCTCCAGAAATTGTAAACCCTTTTCCAAATTGATGAAAAATGATGCTCTATTCATTTGGTGTCGAGAATACGAATTAGACTTTGCAGAGATTAAGCAATATCTCTTAAGGCCACTAGTGTTGGTATCACCTATGCCTGATAGACCCTTAATCCTTTATATGGCCTAATGGAAGGAACCCTAGGATCTATTCTCACCTAGAATAATAAAGAATTCATAGAAAACACACTCTCCTATATGAGTAGAATGGTAGTAGGGGTAGAGCAATTTTTTTCCTTTTCAAAAGTGTTGACCAACACTCATATTCATAGTGAAAAAGCTTAAATATTATTTGCTCTCTCATTGGGTAATCCTACTATCAAAAATTGATCCCATAAAACACTTGATGATTAGACCTATATTCTTAAACACCAAACAATTGAAATCGATCCATCAAAGATCGAAGACATCTTGGATATGCCTCTGCTTAACATCTTGAAGTAGTTGTGGTCATCCGAGGCTAACATGGATGCATAAGGATATTAATCTTAAACTTCTCCAGAAATTGTAAACCCATTCCCAAATTGATGAAAAACGATGCTCTATTCATTTGGTGTCAAGAATACTTACAAGCCTTTGAAGAGATTAAGCAAGATCTCTTAAAGCCACTAGTGTTGGTATGACCTATGGCTGATAGACCCTTAATCCTTTATATGGCCTAATGGAAGGATCCCTAGGAGCTATTCTCACCTAGAATAATGAAGAATTCCAAGAAAACACAGTCTCCTATTTGAGTAGAATGCTAGTAGGGGTAGAGCAATTATTCTCCTATTCAAAAGTGTTGACCAACACTCATATTCATAGTGAAAAAGCTTAAATATTATTCGCTCTCGCATTAGGTAATCCTACTATCAAAAATCGATCCCATAAAACACTTGATGATTAGACCTATATTCGTAAACACCAAATAATTGAAATCGATCCATCAAAGATCAAAGACATCTTGGATATGCCTCTGCTTAACATCTTGAAGTAGTTGAGGTCATCCGAGGCTAACTTGCATGCATAAGGATATTAATCTTAAACTTCTCCAGAAATTGTAAACCCATTCCCAAATTGATGAAAAACGATGCTCTATTCATTTGGTGTCAAGAATACTAACTAGCCTTTGAAGAGATTAAGCAATATCTCTTAAAGCGACTAGTGTTGGTATCACCTATGCCTGGTAGACCCTTAATCCTTTATATGGCCTAATGGAAGGATCCCTAGGAGCTATTCTCACCTAGAATAATGAAGAATTCATAGAAAACACACTCTCCTATTGGAGTAGAATGGTAGTAGGGGTAGAGCAATTATTCTCCTATTCAAAAGTGTTGACCAACACTCATATTCATAGTGAAAAAGCTTAAATATTATTTGCTCGCTCATTAGGTAATCCTACTATCAAAAATTGATCCCATAAAATACTTGATGATTAGACCTATATTCTTAAACACCAAACAATTGAAATCGATCCATCAATGATCGAAGACATCTTGGATATGCCTCTGCTTAACATCTTGAAGTACCTGAGGTCATCCGAGGCTAACTTGCATGCATAAGGATATTAATCTGAAACTTCTCCAGAAATTGTAAACCCTTTTCCAAATTGATGAAAAATGATGCTCTATTCATTTGGGGTCAACAATACTAACAAGCCTTTGCAGAGATTAAGCAATATCTCTTAAAGCCACTAGTGTTGGTATCACCTATGGCTGATAGACACTTAATCCTTTATATGGCCTAATGGAAGGATCCCTTGGAGCTATTCTCACCTGGAATAATGAAGAATTCAAAGAAAACACACTCTCCTATATGAGTAGAATGGTAGTAGGGGTAGAGCAATTATTCTCCTATTCAAAAGTGTTGGCCAACACTCATATTCATAGTGAAAAAGGTTAAATATTATTTGCTCTCTCATTAGGTAATCCTACTATCAAAAATTGATCCCATAAAATACTTGAAGATTAGACCTATATTCTTAAACACCAAAGAATTGAAATCGATCCATCAAAGATCAAAGACATCTTGGATATGCCTCTGCTTAACATCTTGAAGTAGTTGAGGTCATCCGAGGCTAACTTGCATGCATAAGGATATTCATCTGAAACTTCTCCAGAAATTGTAAACCCTTTTCCAAATTGATGAAAAATGATGCTCTATTCATTTGGGGTCAACAATACTAACAAGCCTTTGAAGAAATTTAACAAAAAATCTAAAATCTAAAAAAAAGTCGAAAAGAGTCCTTAACTCGTAATCCTTATGGATCTCTCTAAAGCAAAGAATGGTTGGTATCACCTATGGCTGATAGAACCCTTAATCCTTTATATGGCCTAATGGAAGGATCCCTAGGAGCCTATTCGCACCTAGAATTGAGAATTCAAAGAAACACACTCTCCTATTTGAGTAGAATGCTAGTAGGGGTAGAGCAATTATTCTCCTATTCAAAAGTGTTGACCAACACTCATATTCATAGTGAAAAAGCTTAAATATTATTTGCACCCTCATTTGGTAATCCTACTATCAAAAATTGATCCCATAAAATACTTGATGATTAGACATGTATGCTTAAATACCAAACAATTGAAATCGGTCCATCAAAAATTGAAGACATCATGGATATGCCTCTGCTTAACATCTTGAAGTACCTGAGGTCATCCGAGGCTAACTTGCATGCATAAGGATATTAATCTTAAACTTCTCCAGAAATTGTAAACCCTTTTCCAAATTGATGAAAAATGATGCTCTATTCATTTGGGGTCAAGAATACTAACAAGCCTTTGAAGAGATTAAGCAATATCTCTTAAAGCCACTAGTGCTGGTATCACCTATGCCTGATAGACCCTTAATCCATTATATGGCCTAATGGAAGGATCCCTAGGAGCTATTCTCACCTAGAATAATTAAGAATTCAAAGAAAACACACTCTCCTATTTGAGTAGAATGCTAGTAGGGGTAGAGCAATTATTCTCCTATTCAAAAGTGTTGACCAACACTCATATTCATAGTGAGAAAGCTTAAATATTATTTGCACCCTCATTAGGTAATCCTACTATCAAAAATTCATCCCATAAAATACTTGATGATTAGACCTATATTATTAAATACCAAACAATTGAAATCGGTCCATCAAAGATCGAAGACATCTTGGATATGCCTCAGCTTAACATCTTGAAGTACCTGAGGTCATCCGAGGCTAACTTGCATGCATAAGGATATTAATCTTAAACTTCTCTTGAAATTGTAAACCCTTTTCCAAATTGATGAAAAATGATGCTCTATTCATTTGGGGTCAAGAATACTAACAAGCCTTTGAAGAGATTAAGCAATATCTCTTAAAGCCACTAGTGCTGGTATCACTCACCTATGCCTGATAGAACCCTTAATCCTTTATATGGCCTAATGAAGGATCCCTAGGAGCTTTACTCACCTCAGAATAATGGAAGAATTCAAAGAAAACACACTCCTAGCAGGCTCTACTAATTTGAGTAGAATGGTAGTAAGGGGGAGATCATTAGTCGCCGCGTTCAAGAAGTGTTTGACCAACAGACGCATATTCCCAAGGGGAAAAGCTTAAATATTATTTTCACCCTCATTAGGTAATCCTACTATCAAAAATTGATCCCATAAAATACTTGACGATTAGACCTATATTCTTAAATACCAAAAAATTGAAATCGGTCCATCAAAGATCGAAGACATCTTGGATATGCCTCAGCTTAACATCTTGAAGTACCTGAGGTCATCCGAGGCTAACTTGCATGCATAAGGATATTAATCTTAAACTTCTCCAGAAATTGTAAACCCTTTTCCAAATTGATGAAAAATGATGCTCTATTCATTTGGGGTCAAGAATACTAACAAGTATTTGAAGAGATTAAGCAATATCTCTTAAAGCCACTAGTGCTGGTATCACCTATGCCTGATAGACCCTTAATCCTTTATATGGCCTAATGGAAGGATCCCTAGGAGCTATTCTCACCTAGAATAAAGAAGAATTCAAAGAAAACACACTCTCCTATTTGAGTAGAATTGTGGTAGGGGTAGAGCAATTATTCTCCTATAAAAAAGTGTTGACCAACACTCATATTCATAGTGAAAAATCTTAAATATTATTTGCCCTCTCATTAGGTAATCCTACTATCAAAAAATGATCCCATAAAATACTTGATGATTAGACCTATATTGTTAAACACCAAAGAACTGAAATCGATCCGTCAAAGATCAAAGACATCTTGGATATGCCTCTGCTTACAATCTTGAAGTAGTTGAGGTCATCGCAGGCCTACTTGCAGGCATAAGGATATTCATCTTACACTTCTCCGGGAATTTAAAACCCTTTTCCAAATTGATGAAAAATGATGCTTTATTCATTTGGGGTCAAGAATACTAACAGGCCTTTGAAGAGATTAAGCAAAATCTCTTAAAGCCACTAGTCTTGGTATCACCTATGCTTGATAGACCCTTAATCCTTTATATCGGCTAATGGAAGGATCCCAAGGAGCTATTCTCACCCAAAACAATGAATAATTCAAAGAAAACACACTCTGCTATTTGAGTAGAATGGTAGTAGGGGTTGAGCAATTATTCTCATATTCAAAAGGGTTGACCAACACTCATAATCATTGTGAAAAAGCTTAAATATTATTTGCAATCTCACTAGGTAATCCTACTATCAAAAACTGATTCCATAAAATACTTGATGATTAGACCAATATTCTTAAACACCAAAGAATTGAAATCGATCCATCAAAAAACGAAGACATCTTGGATATGCCTCTGCTTGACATCTTGAAGTATTTGAGGTCATCCGAGGCTAACTTGCATGCATAAGGATATTAAACTTAAACTTCTCCAGAAATTTTAAACCCTTTTCCAAATTGATGAAAAATGATGCTCTATTCATTTGGTGTCAAGAATACTAACTAGCCTTTGAAGAGATTAACCAAAATCTCTTAAAGCCACTAGTGTTGGTATCACCTATGCTTGATAGACCCTTAATCCTTTATATGGCCTAATGGAAGGATCCCTAGGAGCTATTCTAAGCTAGAATAATGACGAATACAAAGAAACCACACTCTACTATTTGAGTAGAATGGTAGTAGGGGTAGAGCAATTATTCTCCTATTCAAAAGTGTTGACCAACACTCATATTCATAGTGAAAAAGCTTAAATATTATTTCCTCTCTCATTAGGTAATCCTACTATGAAAAATTGATCCCATAAAATACTTGATGATTAGACCTACATTCTTAAACACCGAAGAATTGAAATCGATCCATCAAAGATCGAAGACATCTTGGATATGCCTCTGCTTAACATCTTGAAGTACTTGAGGTCATCCGAGGCTAACTTGCAGGCATAAGGATACTAATCTTAAACTTCTCCAGAAATTGTAAACCCTTTTCCAAATTGATGAAAAATGATGCTCTATTGATTTGGGGTCAAGAATACTAACAAGCCTTTGAAGAGATTAAGCAATATCTCTTAAAGCCACTAGTGCTGGTATCACCTATGCCTGATAGACCCTTAATCCTTTATATGGCCTAATGGAAGGATCCCTAGGAGCTATTCTCACCTAGAATAATGAAGAATTAAAAGAAAACACACTCTACTATTTGAGTAGAATGGTTGTAGGGGTAGAGCAATTATTCTCCTATTCAAAAGTGTTGACCAACACTCATATTCATAGTGAAAAAGCTTCAATATTATTTGCTCTCTCATTAGGTAATCCTACTATCAAAAGATGATCCCATAAAATACTTGATGATTAGACCTATATTCTTAAATACCAAAAAATTTAAATCGGTCCATCAAAGATCAAAGACATCTTGGATATGCCTCTGCTTAACATCTTGAAGTACTTGAGGTCATCTGAGGCTAACTTGCATGCATAAGGATATTAATCTTAAACTTCTCCAGAAATTGTAAACCCTTTTCCAAATTGATGAAAAATGATGCTCTATTCATTTGGGGTCAAGAATACTAACAAGCCTTTGAAGAGATTAAGCAATATCTCATAAAGCCACTAGTGTTCGAATCACCTATGCCTGATAGACCCTGAATCCTTTATATGCCCAATTGGAAGGATCCCTAGGAGCTATTCAAACCTAGAATAATGAAGAATTCAAAGAAAGCACACTCTCCTATATGAGTAGAATGGTAGTAGGGGTAGAGCAATTATTCTCCTATTCAAAAGTGTTGACCAACACTCATATTCATAGTGAAAAAGATTAAATATTATTTGCACTCTCATTAGGTAATCCTACTATCAAAAATTTATCCAATAAAAAACTTGATGATTAGACCTATATTCTTAAACACCAAACAATTGAAATCGATCTATCAAAGATCAAAGACATCTTGGATATGCCTCTGCTTAACATCTTGAAGTACTTGAGGTCATCCGAGGCTAACTTGCATGCATAAGGATATTAATCGTAAACTTCTCCAGAAATTGTAAACCCTTTTCCAAATTGATGAAAAATGATGCTCTATTCATTTGGGGTCAAGAATACTAAAAAGCCTTTGAAGAGATTAAGCAATATCTCATAAAGCCACTAGTGTTCGAATCACCTATGCCTGATAGACCCTGAATCCTTTATATGCCCAAATGGAAGGATCCCTAGGAGCTATTCAACCTAGAATAATGAGAGTCAAAGAAAGGCCACACTCTCCTAATGAGTAGAATGGTAGTAGGGGTAGAGCAATTATTCCTCCTATCAAAAGTGTTGACGCACAACACTCATATTCATAAGTGAAAAAGATTAAATTTATTTGCTCTCTAATTAGGTAATCCTACTATCAAAATTGAGCCCATAAAAACTTGATGATTAGACCTATATTCTTAAACACCAAACAATTGAAATCGATCCATCAAAGATCAAAGACATCTTGGATATGCCTCTGCTTAAAATCTTGAAGTACTTGAGGTCATCCGAGGCTAACTTGCATGCATAAGGATATTAATCTTAAACTTCTCCAGAAATTGTAAACCCTTTTCCAAATTGATGAAAAATGATGCTCTATTCATTTGGGGTCAAGAATACTAAAAAGCCTTTGAAGAGATTACGCAATATCTCTTAAAGCCACAGGTGTTGGTATCACCTATGCCTGATAGACCCTTAATCCTTTAGATGGCCTAATGGAAGGATCCCTAGGAGCTATTCTCCCCTAGAATAATGACAAATACAAAGAAAACACACTCTACTATTTGAGTAGAATGGTAGTAGGGGTAGAGCAATTATTCTCCTATTCAAAAGTGTTGACCAACACTC
>RXID01018081.1:0-12842 GCA_005019695.1 Trichopus zeylanicus subsp. travancoricus | reverse complement strand
CTTGATTTCTAAAGCATTCTTCCAATAATCTCGAACCAAATCTTGGCAAAAAAGCACGTGCTGTACTTTTATGTTTACGACCCAATGTTCTAGCACACAAAAGTCGAAGTGTATACTTTATTCGATACAAACTCTGCTTTGTTGAGGATCCACTATGGTAATGAGAAATATTTCTGCATATCTGATTAAATCGATGAATAATATCCAAATATGATAAATCGGACCAGATTGGCTCACTAATAGGATTCCTAGATACAGTACAAAATTTCACTTGGACAATGATCGAATAAGAGGAATAACTGAGATCATAGTATCGAATTTCTTAGTAAGGGTATCTAATAAAAATGCATTTTCTAGCATTTAATTCCTTACCACAAAAAGACTTTTTATTACACTTAAAAGATAACCCAGAAAATAGAAAGAATAATTTAATAATTGGTTTATATGAATCCTATGCGGTTGAGAGCAAAATTGAAAATAATATTGCCAAAAATTGGCAAAGTAAGATCTCCATTTCTTCATCATAAGATGAGTTCCGTATGAAATTGAAAATACCAAATCCGTCCTGTATGTAATTGAAAAGGGGATTTTGGTAAGATTAAAGAAAGAATTTGTTCTTTTTTTGTGAAGAATTCTTCTGATTATCTCGAACCTAATCTTTGCAAAAAAGCAAGTGCTGTACTTTTAAGTTTACGAGCCAAAGTTCTAGCTCACAAAAGTCGAAGTGTATACCTTATTCGATACAAACTCTGCATTTTTGTGGATCCACTATGGTAATGAGAAATATTTCTACATATCTGACTAAATCGAAGAATAATATCCAAATATGATAAATCGAACCAGATTGGCTGACTAATAGGATGGCTAGATACAGTACAAAATTTCACTTGGACAATGATCGAATAAGAGGAATAACTGAGATCATAGTATCGAGTTTCTTAGTAAGAGTATCTATTAAAAATGCATTTTCGAACATTTAATTCCTTACCCCCAAAAGACTTATTAGTACACTTAAAAGATAACCCAAAAAATAGAAAGAATAATTTAATAATTGGTTTATATGAATCCTATGCGGTTGAGAGCAAAATTGAAAATAATATTGCCAAAAATTGACAAAGTAAGATGTCCATTTCTTCATCATAAGATGAGTTCCGTATGCAATTGAAAATACCAAATCCGTCCTGTATGTAATGTTTTGGTAAGATTAAAGAAAGAATTTGTTCTTCTTTTGTAAAGAGTTCTTCGAATAATGTCGAACCTAATCTTTGCAAAAAAGCACGTTTTGCACTTTTATGTTTTTTTTTTTTTTTTTTTTTTTTTTTACGAGCCAAAGTTCTTAGCACACAAAAGTAGACGTGTATACTCTATTCGATACAGACTGCTTTTTTGAGGATCTCTATGGTAATGAGAAATATTTCTACATATCTGACTAAATCGATGAATAATATCCAAATATGGTAAATCAGACCAGATTGGCTTCCTAATATGATGCCCAAATACAGTACAAAATTTCACTAGGACAACGGTCGAATAAGTGGAATAACTGAGATAATAGTATCGATTTTCATAGTAAGAGTATCTATTAAAAATGCATTTTCAAGGATTTAATTCCTTACCAACAAAAGACTTATTAGTACACTTAGAAGATAACCCAAAAAATAGAAAGAATAACTTAATAATTGTTTTATATGAATCCTATGCGGTTGAGAGAAAAATTGAAAATAATATTGCCAAAAATTGACAAAGTAAGATCTCCATTTCTTCATCATAAGATGAGTTCCGTATGCAATTGAAAATACCAAATCCGTCCTGTATGTAATTGAAAAGGGGGTTTTGTTAAGATTAAAGAAAGAATTTGTTCTTCTTTTGTAAAGAATTCTTCCAATAATCTCGAACCTAATCTTTGCAAGAAAGCACGTGCTGTACATTTATGTTTACGAGCCAAAGTTCTAGCGCACAAAAGTCGAAGTGTATTACCTTATTCGATACAAACTCTACTTTTTGAGGATCCACTATGGAAACGAGAAATATTTCTACATATCTGACTAAATCGATGAATAATATCCAAATATGATAAATCGGACCAGATTGGCTTGCTAACAGGATGCCCAGATACAGTACAAAATTTCACTTGGACAATGATCGAATAAGAGGAATAACTGAGATCATAGTATCCAATTTCTTAGTAAGAGTATCTATTAAAAATGCATTTTCAAGCATTTAATTCCTTACCACCAAAAGACTTATTAGTACACTTAAAAGATGACCCAGAAAATAGAAAGAATAATTTAATACTTGATTTATATGAATCATATGCGGTTGAGAGCAAAATTGAAAATAATATTGCCAAAAATTGACAAAGTAAGATCTCCATTTCTTCATCATACGATGAGTTCCGTATGCAATTGAAAATACCAAATCCGTCCTGTATGTAATTGAAAAGGCGGTTTTGGTAAGATTAAAGAAAGAATTTGTTCTTCTTTTGTAAAGAAATCTTCGAATAATTTCAAACCTAATCTTTGCAAAAAAGCACGTGCTGTAAATTTATGTTTACGAGCCAAAGTTCTAGCACCCAAAAGTCGAAGTGTATACTCTATTCGGTACAGACTCCGCTTTTTTGTGGATCCACTATGGTAATGAGAAATATTTCTACATATCTGACTAAATCGATGAATAATATCCAAATATGGTAAATCGTACCAGATTGGCTTCCTAATAGGATGCCCAAATACAGTACAAAATTTCACTTGGACAATGATCGAATAAGTGGAATAACTGAGATAATAGTATCGATTTTCTTAGTAAGAGTATCTATTGAAAATGCATTTTCAAGCATTTAATTCCTTACCAACAAAAGACTTATTAGTACACTTAGAAGATAACCTAGAAAATAGAAAGAATAACTTAATAATTGGTTTATATGAATCCTATGCGGTTGAGAGCAAAATTGAAAATAATATTGCCAAAAATTGACAAAGTAAGATCTCCATTTCTTAATCATAAGATGAGTTCCGTATGCAATTGAAAATACCAAATCCGTCCTGTATGTAATTGAAAAGGGGGTTTTGGTAAGATTCAAGAAAGAATTTGTTCTTCTTTTGTAAAGAATTCTTCCAATAATCTCGAACCTAATCTTTGCAAAAAAGCACGTGCTGTACATTTATGTTTACGAGCCAAAGTTCTAGCACACAAAAGTCAAGGTGTATACCTTATTCGACACAAACTCTTCTTTTTGAGGATCCACTATGGAAACGAGAAATATTTCTACATATCTGACTAAATCGATGAATAATATCCAAATATGATAAATCGGACCAGATTGGCTTGCTAACATGATGCCCAGATACAGTACAAAATTTCACTTGGACAATGATCGAATAAGAGGAATAACTGAGATCATAGTATCCAATTTCTTAGTAAGAGTATCTATTAAAAATGCATTTTCAAACATTTAATTCCTTACCACCAAAAGACTTATTAGTACACTTAAAAGATAACCCAGAAAATAGAAAGAATAATTGAATAATTGATTTATATGAATCATATGCGGTTGAGACCAAAATTGAAAATAATATTGCCAAACATTGACAAAGTAAGATCTCCATTTCTTCATCATAAGATGAGTTCCGTATGCAATTGAAAATACCAAATCAGTCCTGTATGTAATTGAAAAGGCGGTTTTGGTAAGATTAAAGAAAGAATTTGTTCTTCTTTTGTAAAGGATTCTTCGAATAATTTCAAACCTAATCATTGCAAAAAAGCACGTGCTGTAATTTTATGTTTACGAGCAAAAGTTCTAGCACCCAAAAGTCGAAGTGCATACTCTATTCGGTACAGACTCTGCTTTTTTGAGGATCCACTATGGTAATGAGAAATATTTCTACATATCTGACTAAATCGATGAATAATATCCAAATATGGTAAATCGGACCAGATTGGCTTCCTAATAGGATGCCCAAATACAGTACAAAATTTCACTTCGACAATGGTCGAATAAGTGGAATAACTGAGATAATAGTATCGATTTTCTTAGTAAGAGTATCTATTAAAAATGCATTTTGAAGGATTTAATTCCTTACCAACAAAAGACTTATTAGTACACTTAGAAGATAACCCAGAAAATAGAAAGAATAACTTAATAATTGGTTTATATGAATCGTATGCGGTTGAGAGCAAAATTGAAAATAGTATTGCCAAAAATAGACAAAGTAAGATCTCCATTTCTTCATCATAAGATGAGTTCCGTATGCAATTGAAAATACCAAATCCGTCCTGTATGTAATTGAAAAGGGGGTTTTGGTAAGATTAAAGAAAGAATTTGCTCTTCTTTTATAAAGAATTCTTCCAATAATCTCGAACCTAATCTTTCCAAAAAAGCACGTGCTGTACATTTATGTTTACGAGCCAAAGTTCTAGCCCTCAAAAGTCGAAGTGTATACCTTATTCGATACAAACTCTACTTTTTGAGGATCCACAATGGAAACGAAAAATATTTCCACATATCTGACTAAATCGATAAATAATATCCAAATATGATAAATCGGACCAGATTGGCTTGCTAACAGGATGCCCAGATACAGTACAAAATTTCACTTGGACAATGATCGAATAAGAGGAATAACTGAGATCATAGTATCCAATTTCTTAGTAAGAGTATCTATTAAAAATGCATTTTCAAGCATTTAATTCCTTACCACCAAAAGGCTTATTAGTACACTTAAAAGATAACCCAGAAAATAGAAAGAATAATTTAATAATTGATTTATATGAATCATATGCGGTTGAGAGCAAAATTGAAAATAATATTGCAAAAAATTGACAAAGTAAGATCTCCATTTCTTCATCATAAGATGAGTTCTGTATGCAATTGAAAATACCAAATCCGTCCTGTATTTAATTGAAAAGGCGGTTTTGGTAACATTTAAAAAAGAATTTGTTCTTCTTTTGTAAAGAATTCTTCGAATAATTTCAAACCTAATCTTTGCAAAAAAGCATGTGCTCTAATTTTATGTTTACGAGCCAAAGTTCTAGCACCCAAAAGTCGAGGTGTATACTCTATTCGGTACAGACTCTGCTTTTTTGAGGATCCACTATGGTAATGAGAAATATTTCTACATATCTGACTAAATCGATGAATAATATCCAAATATGGTAAATCGGACCAGATTGGCTTCCTAATAGGATGCCCAAATACAGTACAAAATTTCACTTGGACAATGATCGAATAAGTGGAATAACTGAGATAATAGTATCGATTTTCTTAGTAAGAGTATCTATTAAAAATGCATTTTCTAGCATTTAATTCCTTACCAACAAAAGACTTATTAGCACACTTAGAAGATAACCCAGAAAATAGAAAGAAGAACTTAATAATTGGTTTATATCAGTCCTATGCGGTCGAGAGCAAAATTGAAAATAATGTTGCCAAAAATTGACAAAGTAAGATCTCCATTTCTTCATCATAAGATGAGTTCCGTATGCAATTGAAAATACCAAATCTGTCCTGTATGTAATTAAAAAGGGGGTTTTGGTTCGATTGAAGAAAGAATTTGTGCTTCTTTTGTAAAGAATTCTTCCATTAATCTCGAACCTAATCTTTGCAAAAAAACACATGTTGTACTTTTATGTTTACGAGCCAAAGTTCTAGCACACAAAAGTCAAAGTGTATACCTTATTCAATACAAATTCTGCTTTTTGAGGATCCACTATGGTAACGAGAAATATTTCCACATATCTGACTAAATCGATAAATAATATCCAAATATGATAAATCGGACCAGATTGGCTTGCTAACAGGATGCCCAGATACAGTACAAAATTTCACTTGGACAATGATCGAATAAGAGGAATAACTGAGATCATAGTATCGAGTTTCTTAGTAAGAGTATCTATTAAAAATGCATTTTCTAGCATTTAATTCCTTGCCACCAAAAGACTTATTAGTACACTTAAAAGATAACCCAGAAAATAGAAAGAATAATTTAATAATTGGTTTATATGAATCCTATGCGGTTGAGAGCAAAATTGAAAATAATATTGCCAACAATTGACGAAGTGAGATCTCCATTTCTTCATTATAAGATGAGTTCCGTATCCAATTGAAAATACAAAATCCTCCTGTATGTAATTGAAAAGGGGGTTTTGGTAAGATTAAAGAAAGAATTTGTTCTACTATTGTAAAGAATTCTTCCAATAATCTCGGACCTAATCTTCGCAAAAATGCAAGTGCTGTACTTTTATGTTTACGAGCCAAAGTTCTAGCACACAAAAGTCGAAGTGTATACCTTATTCGATACAAACTCTACTTTTTGAGGATCCACTATGGAAACGAGAAATATTTCTACATATCTGACTAAATCGATGAATAATATCCAAATATGATAAATCGGACCAGATTGGCATGCTAACAGGATACCCAGATACAGTACAAAATTTCACTTGGACAATGATCGAATAAGAGGAATAACTGAGATCATAGTATCCAATTTCTTAGTAAGAGTATCTATTAAAAATGCATTTTCAAGCATTTAATTCCTGACCACCAAAAGACTTATTAGTACACTTAAAAGATAACCCAGAAAATAGAAAGAATAATTTAATAATTGATTTATATGAATCATATGCGGTTGAGAGCAAAATTGAAAATAATATTGCCAAAAATTGACAAAGTAAGATCTCCATTTCTTCATCATAAGATGAGTTCTGTATGCAATTGAAAATACCAAATCCGTCCTGTATTTAATTGAAAAGGCGGTTTTGGTAACATTTAAAAAAGAATTTGTTCTTCTTTTGTAAAGAATTCTTCGAATAATTTCAAACCTAATCTTTGCAAAAAAGCACGTGCTCTAATTTTATGTTTACGAGCCAAAGTTCTAGCACCCAAAAGTCGAGGTGTATACTCTATTCGGTACAGACTCTGCTTTTTTGAGGATCCACTATGGTAATGAGAAATATTTCTACATATCTGACTAAATCGATGAATAATATCCAAATATGGTAAATCGGACCAGATTGGCTTCCTAATAGCATGCCCAAATACAGTACAAAATTTCACTTTGACAATGGTCGAATAAGTGGAATAACTGAGATAATAGTATCAATTTTCTTAGTAAGAGTATCTATTAAAAATGCATTTTCAAGCATTTAATTCCTTACCAACAAAAGACTTATTAGTACACTTAGAAGATAACCCAGAAAATAGAAAGAATAACTTAATAATTGGTTTATATGAATTCCTAGGGCGGTTGAGAGCAAAATGTGAAAATAATATTGCCAAAAATTGGACAAAGTAAATCTCCATTTCTGCATAATAAGATGGGTTCCGTATGCAATTGAAAATACCAAATCCGTCCTGTATGTAATTGAAAAGGGGGTTTTGGTAAGATTAAAGAAAGAATTTGTTCTTCTTTTGTAAAGAATTCTTCCAATAATCTCGAACCTAATCTTTGCAGAAAAGCACGTGCTGTACATTTATGTTTACGAGCCAAAGTTCTAGCACACAAAAGTCGAAGTGTATACCTTATTCGATACAAACTCTACTTTTTGAGGATCGACTATGGAAACGAGAAATATTTCTACATATCTGACTAAATCGATGAATAATATCCAAATATGATAAATCGGACCAGATTGGCTTGCTAACAGGATACCCAGATACGGTAGAAAATTTCACTTGGACAATGATCGAATAAGAGGAATAACTGAGATCATAGTATCCAATTTCTTAGTAAGAGTATCTATTAAAAATGCATTTTCAAGCATTTAATCACTTACCACCAAAAGACTTATTAGTACACTTAAAAGATAACCCAGAAAATAGAAAGAATAATTTAATACTTGATTTATATGAATCATATGCGGTTGAGAGCAAAATTGAAAATAATATTGCCAAAAATTGACAAAGTAAGATCTCCATTTCTTCATCATAAGATGAGTTCCGTATGCAATTGACAATACCAAATCCGTCCTGTATGTAATTGAAAAGGCAGTTTTGGTAAGATTAGAGAAAGAATTTGTTCTTCTTTGAATAATTTCAAACCTAATCTTTGCAAAAAAGCACGTGCTGTAAATTTATGTTTACGAGCCAAAGTTTTAGCACCCAAAAGTCAAAGTGTATACTCAATTTGGTACAGACTCCGCTTTTTTGAGGATCCACTATGGTAATGAGAAATATTTCTACATATCTGACTAAATCGATGAATAATATCCAAATATGGTAAATCGGACCAGATTGGCTTCCTAATAGGATGGCCAAATACAGTACAAAAATTCACTTGGACAATGGTCGAATAAGTGGAATAACTGAGATAATAGTATCGATTTTCTTAGTAAGAGTATCTATTAAAAATGCATTTTCAAGCATTTAATTCCTTACCAACAAAAGACTTATTAGTACACTTAGAAGATAACCCAGAAAATAGAAAGAATAACTTAATAATTGGTTTATATGAATCCTATGCGGTTGAGAGCAAAATTGAAAATAATATTGGCAAAAATTGACAAAGTAAGATCTCCATTTCTTCATCATAAGATGAGTTCCGTATGCAATTGAAAATACAAAATCCGTCCTATATGTAATTGAAAAGGGGGTTTTGGTAAGATTAAAGAAAGAATTTGTTCTTCTTTTGTAAAGGGTTCTTCGAATAATGTGGAACCTAATCTTTGCAAAAAATCACGTGCTGCACTTTTATATTTACGAGCCAAAGTTCCACCACACAAAAGTCGAAGTGTATACTCTATTCGATAGAGACTCTGCTTTTTTGAGGATCCACTATGGTAATGAGAAATATTTCTAGATATCTGACTAAATCGATGAATAATATCCAAATATGGTAAATCGGTCCAGATTGGCTTTCTAATAGGATGCCCAGATACAGTACAAAATTTAACTTGGACAATGATCGAATAACAGGAATAACTGAGATCATAGTATCGAGTTTCTTAGTCAGAGTATCGGTTAAAAATGCATTTTCTAGCATTTAATTCCTTACCACCAAAGACTTATTAGTACACTTAAAAGATAACCCACAAAATAGAAAGAATAATTTAATAATTGGTTTATATGAATCCTATGCGATTGAGAGCAAAATTGAAAATAATATTGCCAAAAATTGACAAAGTAAGCTCTCCATTTCTTCATCATAAGATGAGCTCCGTATGCAATTGAGAATACCAAATCCGTCCTGTATGTAATTAAAAAGGTGGTTTTGGTAAGATTAAAGAAAGAATTTGTTCTTCTTTTGTAAAGAATTCTTCCAATAATGTCGAACCTAATCTTTGCAAAAAAGCACGTGCTGTACATTTATGTCTAAGAGCCAAAGTTCTAGCACACAAAAGTCGAGGTGTATACCTTATTCGATACAAACTCTGCTTTTTGAGGATCCACTATGGAAACGAGAAATATTTCTACATATCTGACTAAATCGATGAATAATATCCAAATATGGTAAATCGGACCAGATTGGCTTCCTAATAGGATGCCCAAATACAGTACAAAATTTCACTTGGACAATGATCGAATAAGAGGAATAACTGAGATCATAGTATCGAATTTCTTAGTAAGAGTATCTATTAAAAATGCATTTGCTAGCATTTAATTCCTTACCACAAAAAGACTTATTAGTACACTTAAAAGATTACCCACAAAAGAATAATTTAATACTTGATTTATATGAATCATATGCGGTTGAGAGCAAAATTGAAAATAATATTGCCAAAAATTGACAAAGTAAGATCTCCATTTCTTCATCATAAGATGAGTTCTGTATGCAATTGAAAATACCAAATCCGTCCTGTATGTAATTGAAAAGGCGGTTTTGGTAAGATTACAGAAAGAATTTGTTCTTCTTTTGTAAAGAATTCTTCGAATAATTTCAAACCTAATCTTTGCAAAAAAGCACGTGCTGTAAATTTAGGTTTACAAGCCAAAGTTCTAGCACCCAAAAGTCGAAGTGTATACTCTATTCGGTACAGACTCCGCTTTTTTGAGGATCCACTATGGTAATGAGAAATATTTCTACATATCTGACTAAATCGATGAATAATATCCAAATATGGTAAATCGGACCAGATTGGCTTCCTAATAGGATGCCCAAATACAGTACAAAAATTCACTTGGACAATGGTCGAATAAGTGGAATAACTGAGATAATAGTATCGATTTTCTTAGTAAGAGTATCTATTAAAAATGCATTTTCAAGCATTTAATTCCTTACCAACAAAAGACTTATTAGTACACTTAGAAGATAACCCAGAAAATAGAAAGAATAACTTAATAATTGGTTTATATGAATCCTATGCGGTTGAGAGCAAAATTGAAAATAATATTGGCAAAAATTGACAAAGTAAGATCTCCATTTCTTCATCATAAGATGAGTTCCGTATGCAATTGAAAATACAAAATCCGTCCTATATGTAATTGAAAAGGGGGTTTTGGTAAGATTAAAGAAAGAATTTGTTCTTCTTTTGTAAAGGGTTCTTCGAATAATGTGGAACCTAATCTTTGCAAAAAATCACGTGCTGCACTTTTATATTTACGAGCCAAAGTTCCACCACACAAAAGTCGAAGTGTATACTCTATTCGATAGAGACTCTGCTTTTTTGAGGATCCACTATGGTAATGAGAAATATTTCTAGATATCTGACTAAATCGATGAATAATATCCAAATATGGTAAATCGGTCCAGATTGGCTTTCTAATAGGATGCCCAGATACAGTACAAAATTTAACTTGGACAATGATCGAATAACAGGAATAGCTGAGATCATAGTATCGAGTTTCTTAGTCAGAGTATCTGTTAAAAATGCATTTTCTAGCATTTAATTCCTTACCACCAAAGACTTATTAGTACACTTAAAAGATAACACACAAAATAGAAAGAATAATTTAATAATTGGTTTATATGAATCCTATGCGATTGAGAGCAAAATTGAAAATAATATTGCCAAAAATTGACAAAGTAAGCTCTCCATTTCTTCATCATAAGATGAGCTCCGTATGCAATTGAGAATACCAAATCCGTCCTGTATGTAATTAAAAAGGTGGTTTTGGTAAGATTAAAGAAAGAATTTGTTCTTCTTTTGTAAAGAATTCTTCCAATAATGTCGAACCTAATCTTTGCAAAAAAGCACGTGCTGTACATTTATGTCTAAGAGCCAAAGTTCTAGCACACAAAAGTCGAGGTGTATACCTTATTCGATACAAACTCTGCTTTTTGAGGATCCACTATGGAAACGAGAAATATTTCTACATATCTGACTAAATCGATGAATAATATCCAAATATGGTAAATCGGACCAGATTGGCTTCCTAATAGGATGCCCAAATACAGTACAAAATTTCACTTGGACAATGATCGAATAAGAGGAATAACTGAGATCATAGTATCGAGTTTCCTAGTAAGAGAATCTATTAAAAATGCATTTGCTAGGATTTAATTCCTTACCACCAAAAGACTTATTAGTACACTTAGAAGATAACCCACAAAATAGAAAGAATAATTTAATAATTGGTTTTTATGAATCCTATGCGGTTGAGAGCAAAATTGAAAATAATATTGCCAAAAATTGACCATGTGAGATCTCCATTTCTCCATCATAAGATGAGTTCCGTATGCATTTGAAAATACCAAATCCGTCCTGTATGTAATTGAAAAGGGGGGTTTTGGTAAGATTAAAGAAAGAATTTGTTCTTCTTTTGTAAAGAATTCTTCCAGTAATCTCGAACCTAATCTTTGCAAAAAAGCACCTGTTGTACTTTTATGTTTACGAGCCAAAGTTCTAGCACACAAAAGTCAAAGTGTATACTTTATTTGATACAAACTCTGCTTTTTTGAGGATCCACTATGGTAACGTGAAATATTTCTACATATCTGACTAAATCGATGAGAAATATCCAAATATGATAAATCGGACCAGATTGGCTTGCTAACAGGATGCCAAGAAACAGTACAAAATTTCACTTGGACAATGATCGAATAAGAGGAATAACTGAGATCATAGTATCGAGTTTCTTAGAAAGAGTATCTACTAAAAATGCATTTTCTAGCATTTAATTCCTTACCACCAAAAGACTTATTAGTACAGTAAAAAGATAACCCAGAAAATAGAAAGAATAATTTAATAATTGGTTTATATGAATCCTATGCGGTTGAGAGAAAAATTGAAAATAATATTGCCAAAAATTGACAAAGTAAGATCTCCATTTCTTCATCATACGATGAGTTCCGTATGCAATTGAAAATACCAAATCCGTTCTGTTTGAAATTGAAAAGGTGGTTTTGGTAAGATTAAAGAAAGGATTTGTTCTTCTTTTGTAAAGAATTCTTCCAATAATCTCAAACCTAATCTTTCCTAAAAAGCATGTGCTGTACTTTTATGTTTTCCAGCCAATGTTCTAGCACACAATAGTCGAAGTGTATACTTTATTCGATACAAACTCTACTTTTTGAGGATCCACTATGGAAACGAGAAATATTTCTACATATCTGACTAAATCGATTAATAATATCCAAATATGATAAATCGGACCAGATTGGCTTGCTAACATGATACCCTGATACAGTACAAAATTTCACTTGGACAATGATCGAATAAGAGGAATAACTGAGATCACAGTATCGAATTTCCTAGTAAGAGTATCTATCAAAAATTCATTTTCTAGCTTTTAATTCCTTACCACCAAAAGACTTATTAGTACACTTTAAAGATAACCCAGAAAATAGAAAGAATAATTTAATAATTGGTTTATATGAATCCTATGCGGTTGAGAGCAAAATTGAAAATAATTTTGCCAAAAATTGACAAAGAAAGATCTCCATTTCTTCATCATAAGATGAGTTCCG